>JAMXBC010000443.1:0-22106 GCA_024138005.1 Lumnitzera racemosa | reverse complement strand
AAAAGGTGCTGGACATCGCCAAGAAGCACGGCATTGGTGCATGAAAGGATAAGGTGCTGCAGGCGGTATACTGAGGGCGACCGATACTCCTGCGCCCATCTCATGCAATAGATCTGGACACCCTCGAAAGCAATGCTCATGACAAGTCTCGCCCGCCCATCAATGTGTCACGAAGCCTTGTGCGGTCCAATGTCTCTCCCTTCTGCCGTCTCGTTGCCTGTGATTCGACCAGCCTGTCACTTGCTACAGATGGCAGCGTACTTGACGTTTCGTTCCCTGACACCACCTGTATCCTCGCCAATGATCAGCCTGCTTCGTTTCGCAAGGCTCAGGAAGTCTGCTAGCACATGCAGGACCACAGTGAGCTTCGCACCTGAGCTTCACGATCTGTGGCTGTTCAAAAAACAGCCTAGCGCGATTGTGCGGCTCGGCGGTGCCAAGAATTTCCAACATCAATCTTTCTCGCTACAACACTTCTTCATCCTTCACCATCCATTCAAGCACACCGCGCGTCCATTTCAGACAACAGCAATGGGCTGAACGATACACTCAACGGCCGCAGGCTTCGGTTTGTCACTCTACCTTCTCGCACTACACGGTTTGAAACCGCAAAACCGCAAACAAACTAGAGTCTTTGACCTTCAAGGAATGAAAACTGTAACTGCTACGTCAGTCTGATTACACTAACCAGCATCACATTCGATAACATCCATGCTGGATCCTCGCTGACGTTTCATCAGGTCTGTCGCCATGTTCGATTAGCCTCAAACGCCACACAGCGTAGTCTTCACCAATACAGTCTTGCTTGTAAGTCTTCACAGCACACACACACCATCTCACATGATGATTGCTTTATACAATACGCATTATGGAATTACCGGCCGAGGCAAAAGCCGCTGGCGATACTTGACGGCTTGTCTGATATATTCTTCACTGTTGCACTGCTCAGACATGATGCAGAGCACTTCGCTGACATTCTCAGGCTCAGGCCACCAGCAAGGACACTTTGCCACGATGAGCAGCAATTTCACGCTAAACGTATGTCACCTCTCGATCCTTCACATCACATGATGCATCGGCACTGGGCTCCGACATATATCAACTGAGCAGACAAGCCACCTTTGTGACAGGCCTAGAAAACCTCGTCCACTGATTTCCACGACCTATACAATGCTCGAACGATTTGTCCTGGTTCCTCTGGTGACACAGAGCAGCTTAGCTTTGCTGTACTGGAAAATTGTGCTCCTGGTAGGTCTCGCTCAGCACCCACTCCTTCACCTGATGAGCAACTAGATGACGAGTCTGATTTGGTTATTGCCAATGCAGACACAACTTTTATTTTACCATTCATGCATTTCCTGACCACCTCTATCCATATGCTCTACATATGCAAGTTCGCAAGACGCAGCGCTGACCGATCTGACAGAACTTGCTTTCCCAGCAATTAACAGCAGCTTCACACCAGCAAGCGACGCTACGTGGTAAGACAGCCCGCACCACCTCCACTCGCAGGATGATCCAAACAAAACAAATGACAAGCATATATCCTAGCTTGTCTTAGCCGGCAAGCATGGAGGAGACACTTTGTGTCTGACATATCAAGCCCAGCATCAAAAGCTATCATGGAGGATCGGCAGAGGCTGACTGCGTCCAGACAGGCGTCTATCTGTACTTGCAGCATCAAGGTAAGCACCATCACTTTCCCACTTTCCCAAATCCTTCAAAGGTGATCTTTCATTACTCACGACGGTCGACATAGCACTGCTTTGTGAGAATGGTCCTTGACCGGACCTTTGCAGACTGACACTACTTCGAATTGCATCACTTGATTGTTCTTCATGTCCTTGTTAGGCCGCTGACAATGCATACAGATCTGAAAGACTCCTGAAACACCAGCGCTACCACCCCAATGAAAGAACAACTACCTGTTACCAGATCTTGAGTCTTTGGCACGCATTTCCTCCTTAGCCTAAGCAGATGCCAATGAACTCTTCTCTGTTGATCCCACCTTGCCCTCTCACATCGAACTCTTCAATCAATAGCTCTCATCTCCTCCTCCTGCAGACCTTCGCCGAGCTCGTGAGCGACCCTCCTCAGATCGCTATGCTGATTATGCCCTTGCCCTCCTGTCGAACAGGTCGAAAGCTCTCTTGATCTCGTCCTCAGGATCTCGATCTGCCACCTTCCTCGCAGCCTCACTCGCGAATGCCATCTGTGATAGCACCACTCGCTGGGGACCTGTGAAGACAGCCTGATGTCCAGCCTGCAGCGCCCTGCCAAGATTCGATGCCTGTGTGCCATAGGTCTGCATTATGTGTACTAGCTCTTGCTTCGATAGCTCGAAACCCAGCGCCTTAAACGCTACCTTTGTCTCATGATAGTCGATGTAGCTATCCTTGTCCAGATCGAGAGCTGAAAGGCTTCGTCGATCTCGTTTTGTTGCTCTTCCGTCAGGCCTTCGTATGCCGCTGTGTCGAGCTGCTCTGTAATTTGCTGCGGCGCGCGCCCTTGCTGTGGAATGCCTTTATACGTCTGCTGCTGTTGTTGTGTCGGTTGGAATGGCGTTGGCGCTTGGTACTGATTGGGCGTAGGATACTGTCCTTGTGGTCGTGCGAGGCCTGTTGTGTATGTGCGAGGAGCGAAGCCTGTATTGCGCCTATGCTGCCATGGTGTCGCCAGTGATCGCAGGAAGATTGGATGAGTCCTATGAGGCAGACAAGAGGTTGTGGCAAGCAGCGCTGGGGTCTGATGCAGATTGAGGTGTGTTGACAGTTGCGATTTCTTTGTGCTTGAGAGGTGCAGTCACGCGTTTTGGGACGCGCCTGCCGCTATAGCTTTCTAACTACACCAGCGACATCACTTTGACGTTCAGACCGCCCTTTGCATTGTCTAGCCACCAGCGTCACAACGCTTTTCTCTTCAAATTGCAAGCAGACTGCTTTCCTCATCCTTGCAGGCGAGATGGCGCTTGAGAGGCTGATCCAGGGGCTGTTTGCGATGAAATGTGGCCGGCCACCAGTCCCCTCTGAGCGCTTACACAGCTGAAAGCACATGCAAAACACTGGCCACGACTTCTGCAAACAAGCCTTGATCTTAGATGAGCACATGTCTCCGCCCCAATGCCGGCGTCAGTCCTTGCGAGCACAGATGCAGTGAAGAACAGAGAGATGAAGAGCACTGAAGCTGGCACACTTGCTACAGTGTTAGCTTACGAGCACTCGCACTGTCATGCGGCTGCATACTCATAAGAGACAGCTACCACCACGCTCAGAAGTCAGTTTGGCTGTCCGAATATCAGCCTGGATGCAAAGCACCCAAGCCCATTCAATGCAATCAGCTGTCTGGTAGCTCCTGTGTATTGCTTCCGATCGCCTCCCATACTGTCAGAAGTAAGGTCCAGGGTAAGCTTTGGGTGGCTTCGGTCAGTCGATCGATAGCCTGGTCGACCGATGTGCGGCCAACATCATGGCAGCATAAGGCCCCAATGCTCGTACGACAGTGCTCTCACTGTTGCTGCTCTGCGTACTGCTAATGTTGTTGACTGCGTTTGTCTGAGCTAGGCCCTCCATCAAGCTGCAAGCATAGCCTGGCTCTTCAGCCACCAAAATCCTGGAAGTCCTCCTTCTTCACAAGCTCAGAGATGTTCTTCCTGACAGACTCAAGAGCCATATCCCGCAGACTCCCAGAGTTCGTCTCGCTATTGATTTGCGAAGAGCGGCAACCAGTTCTTTCATACTGGTGGTTTGCAAGAGCTGCTTGAGCCGCTCTTAGCAAGATCTTGGAGAGGCTTTACATCATACTTGTCTGCCAGGGCGTAGAGCTTGATGGTGAAGCTGACAGAGCTGATTGCTAGAAGGAGTGGCTCTCGCAACTTGAGGTGGTAGAAGAGTTAGAGCATGCCTTCGACGGCGCCACTGTGGTCTTCTGTAAGGTCCCGACTGATGTCGCTGCTTCCTGCGGTGTCAGTTCCTCACTGTCACAGAACTGATGACGAACCTTCCAAGGACCCGTAAGCATCTGCTTGAAGAAGCTGGACTGGCGCCCCAGAGACCATTTGTGCACTTGAAGGTCTTGTCACCGCAAAACGTAGTCAAGTCTGAGAAGAGCTTTGATGTCCAAAGGCTGGCACTTTTGTCAGCGATGTAGGGCTACTTTAGGCTTACTTACTCTTTGCAGCATCAAGCTGACCATGTGATAGTGATGGCATCTTCCTGGAAGACGCGCCAAGGTTGATAGAGGAAGGATGAAGTTGATGGGGAAAGGGTTGATTGCCAGACTTGAGGCGGGCCACAAGCAGAAGTGATTCACTGATGCGTGCTCATGTAGCTGTGCTGGCAGAGAAGGCTTGGCGGTCACTGCCAACGGCATGTGAAACGCACCGACCCGACACCAAGATCCGGCAGAAAATGGTCTGCTATGCAGGATAGGCATACGAGGAAAGATCTGGAAAGCGGCATGTGTCTCGCTGAGACACAGGACGGATGTCTGGACCTTAAAACATGTGCTGGTGGACTGAGCGTGAGGCCTGTCCCACCACGCAGTCTCCACAAACCATCACCGTACTCTCATTTGGGGAGGACCCCAATGCACGTCAGTCATGAATACCAAAACAGCACGACAGACTCTGGGTGGGCATTCATTCCATCCTCCCCATATGATGGCCCATCAACCTCGCTGCCTCCCAGTATGCATGCTTCACAAGCTCGCCCCCAAAGTGGTCTTGTGTTTCCATGGGCAGTGAAGCTGTCCACAGCCTCCACAGCAGCCCAAAACCATCTATATCATCCGGATGCTAAGCAAGTACTTGAATATCATCAGTTTGCACTCACCTCGCGCCCGCCCCGAAAATTCTACTTGTCGGCGATCTTCCGTATCCGACAAGCCATAGAAGGTAATCCTGTTCGGGAATGCCAAGGTCGCGAGTGGAGGGTAGTCTGAATTCGTACAAGCTCCATGTGAACCACTTCATGATGGCTGGGATCGTCATCTTCCAGTGTGATCTCTGTTGTATCAGGGATTTTTGTGTATGGTTGGTAAGAATTACTCAGATGACACAGGCCAGACCAACATGAAACCGTCCAGTGAATGTCCTCTCGAACACTCTTGAGTGTACTGCCAACCAGAACTTGTGGGCTTGGGACCGGCAGTGCCACATCGAAGGAGGACGTCAGATAGTACTCCTTGTCGGTAGTGACTATGACGCTTAGCATATGCGCGCAAGCAGCTGCTCATAAACTCACCTAGACAGCCTTGTGCCAAGACCAACATGGACCTCACGGATGGCCGTGTGTCCCCAATGTAAACCATCTGCTGCATTGCCACAATGCTATCGTACGGGAGCTTGCTCGCTACGTTATTACTGATGTATTGTTGGGTGTGATGATAATGGAATGGACAGAGTTGCTCTCTGTCTTTGCACTCATGATGCTAGTCTCTGGTGGTGATTGCTCTTCTCTGTAGCTTTGTTGTCGATGCCTGAAACAAAGACATGGTGTGGCTGTAAGGAGATGACACACAAAGGCCTTGTGCTGCAGGCTCATTGGCGCTAAAAGAAAGCATTGTCTCTGAATGCTGTGCGCAAGATGACGGCAGGTTGCGAGGTATGCAGTCTTGCTATCAGCGCTCAATCCCATGGTGCCTTGACCTTGTCGCTGCCAACTAGTGCACCTTCATTGAAGTGTGCTTCCTTGTGCGCTCTCTTCACCTCTGCTTTACCTCTCTTCTCAGCGACTGCACACGACGTTGAGCTCTCGCATGCGCTCGCTCGCTCTCTTGCTTCTCGCTGGCGGCGTTTGCATCGTCCTGTTGCTGCATAGCTTCAGTCGTAAGCTCCCCACGGTTTGCTGAGAACATCACGTTTCCACTGAGCTGTAGCATTCCATGTCTCACCTCCTCTGATGTTGTCGTGACAACTTTGATCAGCTTTAGGTCCAACTGACGCTTGAATCGGTAGTCGCTGATTGTTCCTCGTGCTCGAATGACCTGGCCGACCTCTAGAGCATTCTGGCCGATTGTCACAATCGGTATGCCAATCCTAGCGGAAACATTGAGACAATCGACAGTCGTATTAGAGGGATGTCCAGTGTCGTCCTCCGAGCGTCTGCTGATCTTGACTTCGAAGTTCGCCACTACCATCTTTGAGACAAATGAAGCAGAATCGTTTCAATGAATTGCCGCCGCCCATTTCGATTCGCGAGACAACGCCGGTGATGGAAACATATTGTATGGGATGGTTGAGGTAGAAGTGGACGTGTTTGGCCTGACATGTCAATACTGCGGCTCTCGCATTGCCAGAACAAACCTTGGTGCTGGTACAGCTCTCAAACGGTGCACGTCACGTATTGTCAGCTTGTTCCATGTGAACCCTGTTGGTGAAGCATCCCAGTACTTGCGGGATGAGTAAATCGTCGCAGTCGGATGCTTGCACTGTCATGTCATGTTGTCTGGCGGCCGCAGTTCGTAACGCGCTTGCGAAGGTGAAGTCAGAAAGTAGGTGGGCTGTTGAAGTTTGTGGGAAGGAGCGAAGAGCCTGCTTCGACTTCTCTCAGAACCGCTCGCACGACTCGCTACGCACCAGAGCCTACAGCACAGATCTGACATGGCGACCTCACGACAGACATGTTCACGCAGTCAAGATCGCTCACAGATGGCGAAAACGATTATGAGAGGCGCTCCAGGCTTCGATTCAGGCGACTCAGGCGAACAGTACCAAGATCCATTCGACGACGTCTTTGGATCAGCACCAGCCTCGCCAACAGGCCGTACGAATGATGCAGATGAGCTGTCTGACATTCCAAGATTACGAAGCATTCATGTGACGAATGGCTATCGCGAAGGTATCTCAGCTGGGAAGGAGACTTCCATACAAGCAGGCTTTGACGAAGGATATGCCCTGGGAGCAGAGTATGGACATCTTGCTGCTTGGATCCAGGGTGTGCTACAAGCACTGCGGTCTGTCCCAGGAGCTGATGTGGCGAGCTTGGAAGCACAGTCTGCCCAAGCCAAGACAGAGCTTGCTCTTGAGAGCCTATTCAGCACAACGTACTTTGGTGAGGACGGCATATGACCTACGAAGTACAAGGAGGCTCTGAGGATACGACGTTTCGTCTTGTGGCTGGAGCACATCCATTGCTTGTCAAGTGGAAGAGGATTGCGATCGATGAGGCAGGCAAGCTCAAGCTGGTCATTTCTTGAGAGGCAGGTTTGTCCATGTGATGTTAATAACAGATGCTAGAAGAGATCGCGATGATTTATGTCATGAGCCTTCGATATTCGCCAAGCTCGTAAAGGTAGTTGTTGCAGCTTCAAAGCTTGCGGTTCGAATGAATGTCCAGAATGTGACCGACGCCGATGATTACACACATCATGTTGACAATGTTAGTAGCCTGTGATTGTCAGTCAGAGGTCACCGTGGGCCATTCAGGAACTCACCATCTTGCTCATGTTGCAAACGACCACCGCCGTCGAGACATCTGTGTTTCTCTGATTCAAGAGCGCAGCTGAAGGCCTTGGTGATGAGATCGCCCTTCAGTGGTGTCGTAGGCTTGTCCACAGGGGTATGCAAGTAGCTGTGGTAAACCAGTCGACTGCCTTGAGCACTGGGAATCGTGGGAAGGTACCGCCAAGGTTGCTCACTGTCGCAAGCAGAGTCATGTATGTACCCCAATCAAGGGGTCTGCTATCTTGGCATGAAATGCGCTGATAGCTACGAACATTACTGTGTTCATGAAGGTGCTGAAGACATGCTCAGCAATGACCACGAGCAGGTATGGTGTCGTTGTGCCACCCGCTGGGAAGGACATGACCACCAACGTGCAAAGACCGCGCCACAAGCCTACCCATAAATGCCCAACACCAGACTCTGATGGGCTTGTATTGTTCGCTCCATTTGCCAGCGTAGTAGCCAAGACTTAATCTCAAATGGGAAGTCGATGAGGATGGTGAGTGCCAGATCCTCCTTGCTGAAGCCCTTTTTCGATGAGTTGAGATTCGTGACGCCATCGTTCGCCTGAAAGCCCCAGCCTTGGCGATAGAAGGATGAGGATGAAGATCTGAATGTTCCTGAGCTTGAGAATGCCGTACATGACCTTTTTAGACTGCTGTGATGCTGTCTCTTTCCTTGTGCGATCCTCACGCTTGAAGATGCCAGACCGATGGTCACAACGATATATGCCCAGCCCCAGAACGTCAGGTATGAATCTAGTGTAAAGACACCGACATCTAGAGGGATCTTGCGGAAGTACTTGTTGGCCAGGTCAGGGCTGCTCAGCGCCAGGAAGACTGTGTAGCTCAGGAACTGGCCAGCAGTTAAGCCGACGGTCTGCGCAGTCGATGCATTGACAGATTTGCTGGCGAGATCAGCGTCAGAGCCCAGCCATCCACTGCGATATCCTGCGTAGCACACATGAAGCCCAGTGAGAACACCAGCCTGTGAAGTTCCCACTCCTGCGCCGCCTGATTCCCAGCATCCTCCATCATCTTTTGCGCTCCAGAACCCAGCCATATCATTCCAAATCCACCAGAATTGAAATGGGCAAGATCCAACTCTTTCTGCGTCCAACTCTTGTGCTCAGACTGCATCGACGATAGGGCTCCACAGTAGCTTGAGACTATAAGGGTTGAAGCGAGACTGTAGATGCCATCTGTCCATAGCTCAGGTATGTTTTCAGGAGGAAGGGCACACTACCTCCAGCCAGACCCATAGGAATGCCCTGCAAGAAGTAGAGGAGGACGAGTAGGAGGAAGTTCCGTCGATCCTGCTCTGGCAGTTCGAAGAAGCCTTTGCTGCTTGGCTCATGAGGCTGGTAGGCGATCGTAATGCTGGTTCATGGTTAGGCTGAAGGAGCTGTGGTTCATCAACCGGCGTCTGAGATGCTGTGTCCTCTGGAATATCTAACGAGACGGCAGGCTTTCGCCGCTCGTGGATGAGCCGTTCATGTCTACCTTGCCATTTGCAGCTGATGTTGACTCTGCCTTGTGACCTTTGGAGAAGGGTTCTTATGCACGACGTGACTCGACTGGCGTGGTGTCGTGTCAGAGGAGTCGTTGTCGAGATGATCGTGTGTCTCGCTTGAATAGTTCGCAGTAGCGCTAATTCTTCAAGTTGGTAAATGGGCAGTAAAGGGGCTGTCTGTTGTTCGTGGTGAGAAGTGAAGGACGTGTGATATGTTGGCGAAGGTTGGCTTCCATCCAGATGAGGAGGGGCAAATAACGAGCGTGTCGTCGCCTGTAGTGGAGTGTGTTTGTCAGTCATATCCTATATCCAAAGCTGGCCTTTTGCTAACAGAACCCTAGCCACTCCGCTGCAGGTACCAAAAGATCACTTCTTTGTCAGTCTGTGTGGCCATGCTGCAGTGTATGCTGTCCGTGGCAGCGATGGATACAATAAAAGCCGGGTCTGGTGCTCAGCGAAACAAGCAGCGTATCATGAGGCAATCGAGGGCAGCATTGCAACGTTACAAGGCATTCTTCGGGATCAATACCTATCCCTGTCATCATGCCACAATGTTTTCGCAGGATCTGCCACCAAGGCGAAGAGAGGAGCGCGTAGCACATGTCATCGCGCACGAGCAGCAGCCCTTCAGCGCAATGTTGGGCGCCGTTGCGCTTCATCAGAGACCAACGCTCCTCATTCGGGTCAATATCGATTCTCACATGCCTTGACAAAGGGTGGTCTTGATCGTGGCTCATCGCGCTAGTAGATCCGACCTCGTGGCTCTGCAAGCTCTTTGGCCCGTATACTCTGCTCTCGAACGGCTCTCTCCGGTGGTCAGTAGCAAGAGCATCTTCGCTCTTTCCTCTTACGCCTTCCTCGATGCACATTTTCACATTGTGTACAGCATCGTCGTGCAACAGGAGTTGCCAGATCTCAACTAATAAAGAATGACGTACAGGTAGTGGAAGCGGAAGTTCCCGCTCGGGCAGACAGGGCAGGCACGCTTTCAGTTGGCAGAGGAAGGAGCTGATATTCACAAGCGTTTGCAACTCTTCTATTTGCATTTGCCAACCATTTCTACGACACGCTGACTGATTGATCCGATGCTCACGACATGCAACGACACAGCGCGAGATGCTGATCCTCTACTGACTGCCGATGGAAGCACAGGATCGCATAAAGCACATTTCGCCAAGCTCGTCGTGGAGCACGCACATCATCAGCTATGCCACCATATCGCAGGTGTTCGCAAGAGCTCTCTGATCTCGAACACGCCTCCTCGCCAAGGCGTCCCAACGAACGTCGCACCACCTCTTGGTCGTGCTGTCGCGCGCCAAACCACCAGACCGACCAACTATTATGCGCGTCCTTTCGCCAATACCGTCCCAGAAGACCCAGAGGATAAGCACCACCTTGGGCTTCTTCCCAGCCATCACCTTCTTTCAGATGCCATAGCAGCTCTTCCTCGCGAAGTTGTGCGACAGTTCACACTGGTGAAAGAGGTGGAAAGCGAAAATACATGGACCGGCTGCACAGCTAGGTGCTATGTGCGATGAGCTCATGGACCTGCCTGTTCCCAGCAAGCAAGCTGGTCAGCTTCATCTGCCATGTTCATGTCGTTCACGGCACCGAACAGCAACGCTGGCAGCGCCAATGCTAGTCTGATCAATGGGGTGGGCACCAAATGCTTCGCGCTACGGACAGGACAGCGCCTGCAGGCCAGTGACTGGCGAGGAGCAGGTACAAGAGACGGAAGAGAACCTCAATAGGAGGAAGAAGTATGCCGAGCTTAGGACACTTGCGCACTCTATGCTACCAAATCTTGTGAGAAGAATGTTGTGTTGGCAGAAGCGATCAGAGTCATGAATACGCAGTTGATGAGGATCGATGAGGTTATGCCTTATGTCGAAAATGAGATCCCGGAAGAGGCGAGGCTTGGCAGCATGTCACACTGGGCATACAGCGACAATCGACAAAAGACAAAGGCGCTGCCACAGTCAAGGCGAGATGTCGTGGCCACGAACAGTCTCGCAGCGGCAGCACACGCTATACATGAGTCTGACATTGCTCATACACGAAGAGAAGCAATGAAAGAGGCGAGAGGTATCAAGGGCAAGAAACAAGGAGCAGGTTTGATTCTGAGTTCGAGGATAGACCAAAGAAGACGAAGGGTGTGAAGGGTAAGGCTGCAGGAGTAGCTGGACTGGGTATCTCCAATGGCGAGCCTGTAAAAAGAAGGAAGGTAGAGAAGTCTGGAGGCGCTACACCTGCATCAATGGAGCGTCAAGCAAGTAGTATGGGTAAGGTCAAGTCGCAGAAGGAGACACCTCGCAGTACACCAGTCGATGACTCGCGAAGAGAGCCAAAGCAGCCAGACCTGCTCCAATACCGACAGCTAAGAGAAGAGGTCTCAACTCAGCGCAGAACAGTCCTGCACTCGCTAGCAGTCCATACAGGTCAAGTACCCAAAAAATGGACCCACCAGGCACTAGACCTCAAAGTGCAAGACTTAGAAAAACAGCACAGCAAGCAACTGAGAATGAAAGGCTTGCGGACGAAGACAGTCGACCGGATCCGCCACTGGTAAGAGCACGGCCACTGACAGAGTACCCTCCAGAAGCGTACACGAGACGAGATCGACAACGATCTGCTCATGTGGAGACAATTGAGGCGACGGTGTCAGAGTCCTGCCAAGAACACTGAAGATCGCCCAGCACCTTCGAGAAGCAACTCATCTAACAAGACGCCATCAGAGGAGCCAGCAAGGTTGGCACACCTCGATCAGAGAACTTCCCAGCTTCTGACGCAGCGATGGCGCGTACAAGTCCACAAGGTCTGGCCGTAGTAAGGAGGAGGGCGGTGAGAGTCGCAGCGAGGACACAAGCGAACGGTGGTGTTGGAAGCATGTCTGGCCTGATGAAGCAGATTGCACCTTTCAACAGGAGCCCAGACCTGGATCGACGACGCAGCCGAGACGACATGATGACAGTAGCGATGACGACCACGAGCCAGAGCTTAAGCGACAGCGTAGTGGCAGTATACGACAGCGAAAGGATGATCCAAAGAGCAGTCTATCAGTCGACACAACTCACGATGCGCAGAGAGTCTAGCCCACGTGAGATGGGTCTGACGAGCAGCTACGAGCTGAGGAGGAAGCTGAGCTTGACAATGCTGCCACTGGAGATGAGGACTGCCAGACGCTTCTGAGCCACCTGCATTGATACCAGACGCTGGCGATGAGCAGAGACACCATCGCCGTCGTCTCGCCAGTCAGAGCCTACGAAGAGCCGGAGAAGAGCCTTGACGAGGACGTTGAAGAGGAACAGGTTGACGAGCCTGCTGATGAGGCGAAAAAGTAGACCTTGACGACGCTGATGAGGACGGCGACGAACCAGATCCAGATGATCCAGACGAGCCAAAGTACTGCTATTGTGAGCGAGGCAGCTATGGAGAATGGTAGGCTGCGACAACCCAGACTGTCCACGTGAGTGGTTCCACTTGGGATGCACAGGACTGAAGAGGATGCCAACTGAGGAGGAGAGCTGGTACTGTGACTTTTGCAAGCCTGTAGTCGCAGGTCGACGAAGGGGTGTTGCTAGAGGCAAGGCAGGGGATGAGCTTCAGCACTGGGTTCAGGTAGCTCTGGAGCCGACAAGCATCTCGGACTCGTTATCAAGCGGGTCTGTTTGCTCAAGCGTCACTCTAGTAGTCCATCCCACGCGAATGCAGTGCTTGATCTGCGCCAGGACAGCCCTGAGAGCTTGTGCAACCCAATCATTGGGGTCTTGTGACCTTGGCTGTTTGCTGATAGCTATCACAGGACACAAGGCTGTGTGCATTGACTTTGCCAACGTCGATACCAACGTCTAAGGGTGTTTCACGATAGTGATGATGAGAGATACAACCCCCTCAGAGCGCTTGTAGATATGAAAGCACATGACACAGGCCACGACCTCTGCAACCAGGCCTTGGTCGTGAGCTGACCCTGGGATCGTCGTTTAACTGCCGTTGAACAAGTATAGACGAGAGAGAGGCCATTGATAAGCTGATGAACGTCGCCTTTGGGTTCGACCGTTGGCCAAACAATAGCGCGACAAAGATGATCTGCACGAAATGTGGACGCATCAGAACACAATCGTTGAATGGATATGCGTCTTCATCTTACTGCCAGCATCACTGTGCTGATAGCGTCAGTGACATGCTCATTGGGTCATGACGCTTTCCGGTATGGCAGCGAGGCTGGAAGCAATTGCCTTGCCTTGTTCCAGCAGGAAACCATGCGCCCGGCTCATCGCGCCTGCCCTCTTTATGACTATCTCACACGAGCTATTATTCCTTGCGCACTGCTGCACCTTGCGATCTGTCACTGCGCTGCTGCCACACCTCTCGTGTTCGCAATTCACCTCCGTCTTACGACAAGGACCTCTCGACATGCATGCTGTCTGGCTCACTTCTTGTGTCGGGCACATGTCAATACGACGCATAGCCACACCAAAATAGACTGTCAACCATGGATCACCACCGTTGAGCGAAATGATTGGCCAGCCGCGCGTTCGTCTGTGGCGGCGTCGACATGAGCATTCCTACTCCCTCACGAGACCTTTCCTTCAGAAGAGGCGCCTACACACACAACATTTGCGTTTGGAGCAGAGTGCAGAAGAGATGAGCGCTGTGGCAGCGATATTGGAGAGGAGATACGCCGCATCAATGAGCCGAAAGATTAAGTCGCCAAAAACAGCATTCAGAGTTAGGATACGAAGAAAGATCGACTGCGCCTTTGGACATCTTGGCAGCACGACGACAGAGCAGTCATGCCAATCCATCATTGACTTCAATACGAATGCAAGAGCAGGAGGCTTCTCTCCTGGTGGCTCGTCACCAGTCCTGTTGATCTGCCAAATTGGCTCTAGATCACACGCTCCATTCATCGTCAGATCTCGAAAACACTCTACATCGTCCAGGCTGGTGGACATGATGGAATCCAGTTTCGAAGACAGTCCCTTCCAGCTTGATTCAATTTTGACTCTGGCATGCCCAGCAGCAGTTGTCACAGTCCAGCTTTGCAAAAGGAATGACGGCGCTGCGAGGAGGAGCCAGATAATGACAACAAGTCACTCACCGGCTATGTCGTCAGCAGTGATCGTGGAGAACGAAGAGGTGGAGCAGAAAGAGCAGGCACACACCTATAAGACCCAGTCGACGGAACGTTTCAGCAGGCACAGACAGCGTTTAAGGACTTTGATGGCATACACTTCTCGCCGGAATTGGATGAATACGTGCAGGTGGATCAGGATGGCAACGAGGTCCGCGTGTGTCAGGACCCACTGCATCGAGAGTGCCTTCGATGATCTGGCTCCTAGCACATCGCAAATGCCATGGGAGACCGCCGCCAGATGCTGGAATGATCTACTACCCTGCACCAGTGCCAAGGATGCTCAATCTACCGAAACGACTGTCACAATTGCCAGCAGCAGCACCAGCAAGCGAAGAGGAGATCGCAAGTGCTGAGCAGATGTACCCACCCACCCGCAATTCAGCAGCATGGCTAGGAGAGGATTGGTTGGAAGCAGACAAGAGGCAGAGTAAGATGCCTGAAGGCAGGACACAACTGAGTGAGGCGAATGAGCGTGGCCAACTTCGCCAATGTACCACCACGCTACGAGCCAGTGTGTTCTTTGAGCATCAGACAGTGGTGCACGATGTCGAAGTCAAATCTGAGTCTGCTGTTTGCAACTCTTGACAGCATCTTGGCAGCATCTGCTACAGCGCCTGTCAGTGCGTTCACAGATCATCCGTATGCTGGAGATATCAGCAAGACTGCATATGCACCCGAACGTTGCAGCGCCGAAGTACCGCCAATGACCTACGATTGTCGACGATCAATCCAAACCGCAAGAGCAAGCTACCGCAAAGGGCAAGCACTGCTGGAGAGTCCCAACGAGGGCTAGCATGCTCGACGTCGGTCACAATGATGGTGCGCAGCGACGTAGAGCATCAGGACTGCCAGAGGATACGAAGAGGAGGATGAGGAAGAGACACGTGATCGTATGACAAGCATCGATCTGGACAACCATGAAGAAGGGAGCATGAGTATGAAGGCATTGAGGAGTATGATGAGGACGAATTGGATCCAGTCTTTGCACAACAACGACGTTGCTTGGCGAGCTGCAAGTTCGGAAAGCACAACAGAAGTCGCGGAATCGTACAGCTGCAACAGCATTCCCCAATGGTATGCACAGCACACTGTTGCAGCTTGATGCTGTTGCTCAGATCAACAAGAACAAGCGAGCGCACGCGGTGGCTCTTGCCTGGGAGGATCCTCATCTGAAGGAAGACGATGAGCACATGAGGCAGAGAACGAAGATGTACCTCTTGGCATGCTCTTTCCGAACAAGAATGGGCTTGCCAATCGCAAGCTTGGTGATGACAAACGACTGGGAGAGGCCGTTGGGCTTGATGGAGAAGCGCGAGATGGAGGACAACGAGCCATTGAGCTCACGTCGAAGCCGTCTGCGTGGAGAGCCTGTACGACCAAAGCCACAGCACAGGTCAACGTTCATTGATGCGCCTGGAGCGCCAGTCGAAGCTGATGAGGAAGTGCAGGACGACGAAACGCTCAAGCAGCGTGCGCGTCGCATCAGCACTAAAAAATGCTCTCGATGCCGCCATCTCAGATGCTGTGCAGACTGGCGATCGTCCTGTGGCACCTTTGCTGAGGAGATGATTGATCACCTCAACCTTGGCGAGACCAAGGAAGAGCCAGCTGTAGATCCTGAGAACGAGACACTTGGACAACGCAGAGCACGACTGCAGCGAGAGAAGGAAGCCAAGACGATTCAGCAACGGCCAAGTCTGTCAAAACTTGTTGCTAGCAACCCAGTGGGCAGCGTGCGTGTCACGAGATCATGTCGTACTAGAGGCACACTGCTCTATGTAACGAGCAGGCTCAGGCTGAGCACAAGCAGAAGATGATGGCTTCCAATCTTCGCAGCACAAGCTACATGGTTCAGCGGCCAATGACGAATTCGTTCACGGCACGAACATATGCGCCAATGTACATGCAGACGAGCGCGAGCACGCGCTGTTCAACATGCAAGGCAGCTACTTTCCAGCACAGCAATGCCCAGGCAGGATATCCACAGCAGATGGCGATGCAGGGCGGTATGATGAATCCATATGCATATGCGATGCTGTCAGGACAGCAGCAATGTACAACTATGGTGGCATGCCTATGCAGATGCAGGGGTACGGCTATGGAGCTGGCATGCAGCCTACGATGCAGCAGAGAAGTGCCATCGATCAATGGCGAGCCAATATAGCACAGTAGAAGTATTAATACTAGTACATGACCATGAAATCGCTGCAAATGTTCTTGAGTGGATCTGATGGCTGGATCAAGGGATCTACAGCCTTGAGATCGAGGCTTATTCTCGCGCACGGGCATTGGTCGGAATTGGGACTTCTGAGATATGCCACAACGACATTCTTCATCGACTGCACCTGACAACCTCATCACTCTCTGCTGCACAACACGCATCAGCAGTGAGTCCCAGGCGACGAAGCCGCACTTCTACGACCATACAATACGCATACAGCGCGTTGCTCGCCATGTTGTCGCACCAGCAGCTACAAAGACAGCTCTGCGCACAGCATCAGTTGCCACTCGCAATGCAGCTCGACAATCACCACCAGCGCCACACAATCCTCGTCAGTCTCCAAGGATGCCCAGCAGAAGCGTGGTATGGCTACCGTCCAGGATGTACACCTGTTGCCACCAAGAGAAGCTTGAAGGACGAGGATCGCATATTTCAGAATTTGTACGGCCACCACGGCACAGATCTGAAGAGTGCGATGAAGTTTGGAGACTGGTACAAGACGAAGGAGATTCTGGACAAGGGTCATGACTGGATCATCAGCGAGATCAAGGCTTCTGGTCTTCGTGGAAGAGGTGGTGCTGGTTTCCCAAGTGGTATGAAGTGGGTCGTTTATGAACTTCAAGGACTGGGAGAAGGACAGCAAGCACGATACCTGGTCGTCAACGCTGATGAGGGTGAGCCTGGTACTTGCAAGGATCGAGAGATCATGCGAAAAGATCCACACAAGCTCTTGAGGGATGCCTGGTTGCTGGACGAGCCATGAACGTGAGTGCAGAATGACTGATCTAGGCGGTGCTGACAATTCACAGTGACAGCAGCATACATCTATATTCGAGGAGAGTTTCCACGAAGCCACAGTCCTGCAGCGTGCAATTGATGGAGGCATACCAAGCTGGCTTCCTTGGCAAGAACGCTTGCAACTCTGGCTACGACTTTGACGTCTACATCCACAGAGGCATGGGAGCATACGTCTGTGGTGAGGAGACCTCACTCATCGAATCACGGAGGGCAAGCCAGGCAAGCCACGTCTGAAGCCACCATTCCCAGCTGCCGTTGGTCTCTTTGGATGTCCATCAAACAGTCGCCAACGTCGAGACCATTGCAGTAGCCCCAACGATCGTTCGAAGAGGCGGTGATGGTTCAACTCATTCGGTCGTGCACCGAAACTCTGGCACAAGCTCTTCTGTATCTCTGGTCACGTCAAACAACCCACCACAGTCGAGGAGGAAATGTCATCCATTGCGCGAGCTCATCGACAAGCACTGCGGTGGTGTTCGTGGCGGCTGGGACAACTGCTTGCAGTAATCCCAGGTGGCTCATCGACGCCTATTCCTTCCAAAGCACGTCTGCGACAACCAGCTATGGATTTTGACGCATTGAAGGACTCCCAGTCTGGTCTAGGCACAGCAGCAGTCATCGTCATGGACAAGTCAACGACGTCGTTCGTGCCATTGCACGAATTGAGCAAGTTCTACACCACGAATCTTGTGACCAGTGCACACCATGCCGAAGGGCAGCAAGTGGACAGAGCAGATCATGCAGCGATTCGAAGCTGGCAAGGCACGAAAGCGAGAGATTGACATGATGCAGGAGCTTACGAAGCAGGTCGAGGTCACACAATCTGCGCTCTAGGTGAGGCTTTGCATGGCCTATCCGGGGTCTCATCAGACACTTCAGACTGAGCTTGAGGCACGAATTTGAGGAAGAACGCAAGAAGAGCGGTGGTGAGGCTCTTGTGGTGGATGGCGGCATGATGCACGAAGCAGGGTATGCTCATCTCGCCAGGTCAATGAGCTTGATCCTTCAATGCATGCTTGCTATATCTTGTACTGTATATAACCAGTTAAAGCGATTTCCAAATGACTTGTTGTCTTCGTGACTTGTCTTGGAGCGTCAGGAACCTGGGCTGTCTTATTTTGCAGCCTCAGGTGCACATTGGACTGTCCTGCGCATCTCCTCAATTGAAACTGACGCAGCTGGGCACATGCTGAACTTACAGCTCGTGTCTGTTATGGTCGCATTCAGCTGCTGATCATGCATAGCCATTCGTCGGCTGTCTTGTCTTGGCATTGTGGTCCATGCCCACGATGTGTAAACTCTCCTCTCAGCCATCAAAGATACTCCTTTCCACTTGAAGACAGCCCATTCAAAGCGCCTCCTCATCCCATGTGGCATCGCCATGCTCATGCCTTCAGGACGACTGAAGCCCACCGTCCTCAGCAAACGCCACGCCTCAAATGTGGTCCAAGATAAGCAATCCTTGAGCATAGCAACGATGAAGGCAGCATCCTTTCCTTCGCCGCCATCTGGATCGTGTGCCATCGCCTGGATGGTCCCCAGAGTTAGGGTATCAGCAGCCAGTTACCTGAACTTATTCTCCTTAGGTGTGAACTCAAACGATGACGAGCCCCTCCATCAATCATCAGGCTGCCCAGTCCAGTGCCACATTGGCTGGGCCCCCCTGCCTGAGCATGCATCCAGGGTTTCAGGTGTAGTTGGCTTCCATACCAGGAATGATGAGGCAAGTCGGTGATGACCATCTGCGCTCCAGAGTATTGCTGCTGCTAGTCCTGATAGTCCATCCTGCTCCAATCTCCAGTCGCTCATCGATCCTCTTGCGAAGATTGCGTAGATGTGAAATCGATTTGCAGTATCCAGCTGCTCCCCATGTCTTCAAACCAAGTTTTTCTGCACTTACTCCTGCCACTTCTGTGATCTTGACTTCGAAGCTTATCCCCTGCCTTGATGCTGAAGGATCACCTTCGGCTTTTAATGATCGTGGGCCGCTTTTTTCTATGCGTATTGGGTCCGCTGAAATATAGCAGACGCTGGAAATTTATGGGGGGGCGTGAGGCAAGCTTCGCAACGACGTGGTAGGGTTAGGTCAGGGCGAGTTTAGGGGTAGAGCACGCAACAAGATGAAGGTCGTTAACAGCCAATCTAATGTGCCAAAAGAGCCGTTTTGGTCCCAGATATCACTGGACAGTTGGCTCCCAGCCACTCGATCAATGGGTCCGGGAAGGCAAGCAGTACTCTTTAATTGTCAAAGAATGAAACGGATGAACCAGTTCATGACGGTAGTGTACACACAAGACATATCCCATCTACTTCGTTCTTTCAGCTGCCTTCCAGTTGTGCGTCCCGTGCAGAGAAGTACTCTGCCTTCCTGTTCTGGTATGCAGTAGTATCATGCTCCCAAGCATCAACGCCAAGAATAGGTTTGAAGCAATGGTTTGTCCTGTTGGGTTTGTCTTGATTGAACGGCTCCTGTCTGCAGTCCTGCCAAGCCAGCCCAGCCTGAGCCCGAATACCGCCATTCTGCGTTGAATCCTTCTTGAAACCATCCAACCGCCCGTAGCTCTTGGTGATGTGCTGCAAGTGCTCCTGAGGTGGTCGCCGCCGCCGCCGACTTTGGTGCAAGGTTCTCCCCAAAAAGAGATGGTTGGGGGTGTCCGCCTGGTGTGGGCCGTAGCTCGTCCGTACCTGTTGATGTCACTTACTCCGGAAGGAATAGTGCCTGTTGTGACTGTGTGGGATATCGCCCTTCTGTTGACCTTTTAGCTTTCCAGAGCTGCGTTGTATGAGTTGACTATGTTTGGGGTGCTTGCTGTGGTGAAGTCCTATCTGACCGCTGATAGAGGCTCAGGCACCATAATCGTCGCGAAAGTCAGATGCTGTTGATTTAGCTTTCCCCTCTACATGGCAGGTTGGCAAAGTGCCTTGGTGGTACAAAAGGGGTGCCGGCTGGCGAATCGCTGTGATCAGCCTCGAGTGCAGAGCGCAGAGCGCTACTTTGAGGGATGTGGTGAACTTGTTACAATAGTGGGGTTAAGAGAGGGTTGGAAGCTAGAGTTGCTGTATGTGAGCACATGCAAGAGCAGGGCTACCGGGAATTTGACGTATGCCGGACAGAATGCTGACCCTCATCTTCAAACAGTGTCATACCCGCTCAACCTCTAACATCAGTCAATGCTCGCCATGGCACGTCGTAGCACTGAAATTTCTAGCTCAGGTCAAATCAAAAGTATGGCGCTCGCTCCCTTCCAGCTGAAGAAAGCAGTATACGGCTATGCTCCGGTCACTTTCACAAGAACATTTGTTTTTCCAACGTCTTATCTCCGAATTTGTTCAAGAAAATATAGCAGCTTCTTGACTGAGTATCGCTCCTGCCGAATTTGTTTCCTTTAGCAAGAATCAAACTTGGTGGAATTTCCGTTGGAACTTGGGTCCTGGAAATAGTGACCTGCAATCTGATTAGGTCCAAGCGACAGAGGCACATGTGAGTTGAGATCCAAAAATTCGAGCTGTCGCATTGATTCTCACTCAAAGGGTAGCTGGCCAGACTATGCAGTGAGTACCCTCTGCTGACCTCTTTGTTGTTGAACCGATGTAATGTATTTGTTGTGCTGTACAGGCAGATGCATAAGTGCATTTTGATCGTCGTCAATGCTATGGTGCGCGGTGGGGAGGTTCCCTCCGTCTCAAGCGCCATTGTGATTTGCCTCACACTTTTGGGATCTTGAAGGTTGGCGGATGAGCACTGTGTTGGCAGTGCATCATGTGGAAGTCTACGATCGTTGTCAGTATCTCCTTGGGCAAACCCATTTCAACACTTAAATCCTCGATGCAGTCCTCCTCTGGGGTTGCCGTTCTCATCGATCTGCTTCTGCACACGCCGGCGCACTCGTCGTAGTGGTGCTTGACCGACTTGCGGATGATTAGGCACTCGTAGGATGTCAGGCGCCCCCTTTTTCGCAATCTCATTTTCCTTACCGGCCTCCAGCTTTGGCTTTGGGTTGTGGGCTCTCCCCTCCTCTTCTTCCTCTTCTTTTCTGCCCCTCTTCTGGGTCATATCTGACCCCTGGCTTGACCTTCCCCCGCCCGCGATGTGTCTGACCCTCTGGCTTGATGGGTTCTGGGCATTTGCCCTCTCTGCTCGGATGTTCACCTCACCTCCCATCCCTCCTGTTGCCCTCGCTGGGGTCTTGTTGCTTGCGCCTCCCGAAGACCACCATCTCTGTGCTGTGCTACCCATGACCCGGGTTGCATCCTTGCTTTGTCTGTTCGCCGACTGGTCGAGCGGCCCCTGGAAACTGCTGTGCTCCTCGCCTCAACTCTGTCACTGACAAGCAGAGTAAAGGTCTGCGAATAATCGAAGAAGCCCATTGGAGGTGACCTGAGCCAATGGTGGCTGTTGCAAGGAAGGGTGTATTGTGATGTGTCGATGGCAGGTTTTGTTGCGAAGCTCACCAAGGATTTGAGAACAAACTTGGGATTGGTAGATTGGCAGGACGGAATCAACGGTTGCGCCTTCCACCTTCACAACTTTGGCTTTGTAACATGCTGCTTCTTCACAGGCACGACAACATTCGCAACACGATGCCAGCTTAACATGTTGTCACACAAGTAGCGAGCATTCGATGCTCTGCGAGACTGAGCACGCCAAGATCGATGCGAATCTTGAGAAAACCTGACCAGTGTCGAACAAATCACAGATACGCTTGGTCGACATTTCCCATCAACGCAAACCATTTCATAACTCATAAGCGCGGTCATCACGCCAGTCTTCGCTCTGAGAGACGTCTCCTTAATCCTCAAAAACATAAGCTGCTCAACGTGCTCGTCGAGGTTGGTAACCCCGACCACCAAACATTTGGGGCGTTGCCAATTGAAAGAAACAGTCCCGTTTGCGACTATTGGAGCAATGTAAGTGCAAGATGATCCTCATGAGCTAGGCCTCTTCTGCGACCTGCCCAGAGACCTTCACCGTTCCGCTCAACAAGACTATTGCTGAT
>JAMXBC010000442.1:0-22126 GCA_024138005.1 Lumnitzera racemosa | reverse complement strand
TTTTTATATGTTAAATGTGTTGTAGTAGCGTGCTTACATGCCTGAAATTGAGCTCTAATAAACCCCCAAAAAATAATTTTTAAAACATTTTTAGGTTTTTTGCATTAATTTACTTTTTATTTATTTAAAATTTCCGACCTAACTTGAAGTGTAGTTTATCTATTGGTTTTTTTTAAATGGTAATTTTATAGAGTTTTTTAAAAGTAATTTAATAAGTAAATATAATGTAGAAAAAAATAATAATTTATATGAGTCTTTTCCCGAAAAATTCTTACGTATGTATTTTATTTTATAACTCAAATTATAAAAAAGAAAAGGAAAGTGTTTAAACTATTAAAAACCAAAAATTAAATTTTTCCTTTAAATAAACAACAACTTTATCAAAGTATAATTTGTTTTTCCCTTGCTAGGTTGAAGATAAATTTTGTTTATGAGTGTATGATACCCTAAGTTAAACCCTTGGGAAAAGAAGAAAAACCTGATGGTCAGCATAATTAAATATTTGCCTTCGTGAGAGTGTACAAAAGAGTGTGATTAAAAAAAATGGTTAATTTTGACTTTCCCTTTTCCCTGCAAAAGAGTAAGAAAAGATTTTTATTGAAGAAATTTGTGTTCGTTGCAGGGCATTGAAATTGGCAATTAGGTTTGGGGTGTGTGGAAGTCACTAGTGGTGAGATGCTTTAAAGTAAAAAAAAAGTGTCTCATTGGAACTTGGCCCCTGAAAAAAAAGTAAAAATTCTGTTTAAAATTCCCAAATATGGCATTGGAAAATTTACCGCCCCAATTTAAGAAATCATTTTGAAGTCAACATTTTTAGAACTTAGTGAACATGAAATGGGGAGGAAGCCAGTATCCCGATTCATTTCCGTTAGCGTGGAGTTTATTGGATAACGAACGGAGGTTGCGTTAAAGTAAAATTCAGACCAAATGGAGTAGGTTTCATTCTCAATCCAAATTCCCAAAAACCTTTTCTTAAGAATGTTGGGATATAGGAAAAAAAGGAGGGTAGTGCCATTTTTAAACGAGGGAAAATTTTTATTGGGGGGCTAAAGTGCCCCCTTTGGGGGGGAAATTTCCAAACTGTAGGCCCCTTTTAATTAATAAAAAAAAAAAAAAAAAAATTTAAAAAAGGGTGTTGCCAAAGGGGAAAATTTGGCCCAAAACTATCCCGTTTGTTCTTAACTTTTTCATTGGGCGGAAAAGGGTACTTAAAAAAAGTTTGTTGGGGTAGAAAGGGAAAAGGGGCATTTGGCCCACTAAAAATTTTGGATGTGGGTACGTTGATTCATAAGTGCTCACTTAAATAGGGGATATAGCGCAACCTACCAAAAGAATAATTTTTTTTCAATTTTAAATCGACCCTGTATTTCCTAAACGTTATCTTACTCTCCCCTTTACGTTTGAATCCCCAAGTTAACATTCTTTTTGCAAAAAAGGTCAAAGAGGAATCCCTCAAATAATCTTAAACCCCAATGAATTTTAGGATTGGATCTTTCCCGATCGTATGGTGAGTGCCTTACCCCCGATTCTTTCAAAATTTACAAATTTATTGATTAGGTGGGGACCTTTTTTCTTATTTGTAGGGGGTTCGAACCCCTCCCCTACAAAATATAAAAAACTTACAATTCCTTTAACAACCAATAGTTGACTTGCTTTTCTTTAAGATTTTTAGAAATTTTTTCCTTTATTTCCTTTCGTAAATTCTAGTGGCCTAAACTAGAATTTCACTTGTACCATGAATTTTGTTAATGTTAACGTCATATGATGACCTCCTCCAAGGGAAAAAAATTTAATGATATCAAATCTTTTAATATATGAAAAAATAAATAAAAACATTATTCAATTAAGAAATAGCATTTGAAAATTTTAATATATCATCATGAATTGAATAGTTTAAAAAAAAAAGGAAAAAACTGATTAAATTATATTACATATTTATATTCGTTAATTAAGTAATTTGTTATAATTCATTTATTCAACAATTTACTAAAAAATTTTTAATTTAATATATTTAAAAAAATTAAATCTTGAATTTTTTAAAATTAATTTATTTTTTTTTAATTTTTTAAATAAAAAAATTTTAAATTTTTTTTAAAAAATTTAATTTATTTTTTAAAATATTTTTTTCATTAAACAATTTTTTATTTCTAAAATTTTTTTACTATTGAAAAATTTTTATTGTGTATTAAATAATTTATTGTTTAAAAATTTAAATAAATTTTTTAAAATTTAAATTTCTTCATTAAAAAAATCTACTGTTTAAAAAACCCGTAATTACTTATTATTTTAATTTTTTTTCGATCGTTTTAATTTGTTTTTTTACAAAATATTTTTATTCATTGAACAATTTTTTCTTTTAAATAAATAATTTTTTAATTTATTACCTTTGGGAATTTAATTTATTATTTATTTCAAGTTTATTATTTATTAAAAAATTTTCCCTTTTTAAAATAATTTATTATTTAAAAGATTAATTTATTAAAAATTTTTACATTATTTATAATAAAAAAAGGGCCCCACACATGCTATCTAAATGTTTGTGTGCTTGTGTCTAAGTATTAAAATAAAAAAATTTTGTTTTGAGGTGTTTTGGGGTTCTTGCATGCTTGTGCCTACCCCCTTGCATGCTTGTGTTTTTCGATTTTTTTTGCTCCCTGTCTTAGGCCCCCAAAGCTTGAGGCCAGCGTGTTAGGTTCGCTTTCCTGAGCCCACTTTTTAAACCCCTATTTAAAAAGGTTTGTTTTTGCTAAGGATGATGAAACATCCCAAAGCATTTTTAAAAAAAACAATTAGGGTTTTGCTAAGTGGGGCCTAGGTTACATTTTTTGAGTTTCATGGGAAAAGTCATAAGTTAGTTAGAAAAAGAAAAGAACAATAAAAAGCGCTTTTCTCGTTTTATACACTAGATTTTATAAGAAATGAATTGAATTAAAAAAAAATGATGTGCCTTGATTAAAGTATGCCCAACTAGTTTTTTCCCTTAAAGGGAATTGAATTCCCTTAGCTGTTGGGGCTTAATGTTTAAAGGGAATGAAAAAAATAAAACCAAAAAGGGGAAACCCATTAATCTGGTGGGGTTATATTACATCGTTTTATCCTTCATGAAAGCAAAAGGGAGGGTTTGAAGTACTGCATGCAGAAAATTTAGTCGGGGGAAAGGGTTTTTAGGCCCAAAACCCCGAATGATTTAAAATTTTATGCCTTTTAGATGGGAAATGTAAAATATATATATTTCAAATTTTTCATTTAGGGTGTTGAAAAAAAGGCCCTTCCCATTGCAACCTCTTGTAAAATCATACCGTTTTAAATGGTTGGGCCATTCCGGTTTGTGTTTTAACATCTTTTTTTCTTTTTTAACTTTGTCCCAATTAAAAATTTGGGTTAGGTTTTTGGTTCTTTTATATTTTGCCCATTATCTCTATTTAAATTGATTTTTAAATTTTTTTTTTCTTTATGCAAAACAAATCTTTGATTTTTTAATTTTTTGGTTTTCTTTCCCCTATGTTATAAAAAAAAAATTTTATTTTTAATTCATGTAGAAGAAAAAAATCCCCACGGGTAAAAAGGGAAAAATAAAGGGAAGTAAGAAATAAAGACCTTAAAAACATATTAATCCCAATTAAGGACTTTTTCTTTTAATAAAAAAAGTTGAGGGGTGGTTGAGCTTGAAAAGCCATTAGTCAAACTTTAAAGGGGGTTTAAAAAAATCAAGGAGCTGTTTCACAAAATTTGCACCTTTTGGCGGTAATTTTTAATCACATTGAACAGATTCTAACTTCCTTTATGTGGGAAAAGTAGGGAAAACCCAATTTTAAGTGTAGATGTTTAAATTTTCTGTTCATGGTTAGTAAAATTTTTTCCCAAAAAAACTTAATCCCCAACTAGTATACTTAAAAAAAAGTCGGGGGGCAAAAAAAGGGTAAAAAAAATTTAAATTTTGATATTATCAAAATTTGGACAATATATAGCAGAAAAATTTTTTATATAAAATTATTTTTTAAATTATATTAAAATTTTGGCGACCTTTTACAATATAATCTATAAATTTTAATTTTTTTAGTAGGATGGGAAAAAAATTTTGGATCCTTTTTTTTCAAAGTTGTAAATAAAATGATAAAAATTTATGAAAAAAATTTTAACCCTTATTAAAATCTCAGGGTGATTGTTGAATATTTTTTATTGAATGATATAATTTTATAAAATTTGTTATGATGTAAAATTTAAGATTTAAAATTTCATGAATCCCAAGAACTCTATTATTTGCATTAAATCTTCCCAAATGTCACAGCTACTCAATAAGTGTTGTCATTTAAAAAAAAAGGGATATGTCTCGGGGATGAGGGAAAAATTAAAAAAAACTCTAGGAACCTATCCCTTTAACCCTTTTAAAGAGAAACAAAACTTAAAAAATTTTTTGTAACATGAAAAAAGGTCAGTTTTCCCCAAAACCTTTTTGCTTTTAGACCCCCTACATTTACCATTCCATCTCCTCTATATATTTATATATTTTTTGTTTTTATCAAACCTCATCCCTTCACTAGCACCCAACGTTTTAAAACCCCAAACCCCCAAACCCCTAACTCTTAAACCCCCCTTCACTGCCAAAAACCCTCCCAATCAAATACAATCGGTTTTTTCTTCGTTGTAGTTACCCAAATTGTAACCCAAGATTCAGCATCTGGGGGGAAAAAAAGGAGGAGTTTAGAGAGAGAGAGAGAGTGTGTGTCGTCGAAATTGTACTGGTGGCGGTGGGGTTATTTTTTTCCCAGTGAAAAACTAGGGGTTTGTTTGGTGGAAAACGAAAAAAAGGGGTTTGATCGTATACGCGTGAGGCAAATTTGGCAGAGAAAAAAGGGTGGAAATCCGTTTTTTTTTTCTTATTTAATCTATAAATTTCAATTTAGGGAAAAAAGAGATACATCAGAATCGAGGGCTTAAAATTTCAGGTTTTTTCTTTTCTTTAAAATCCCTTTGGTAATAATATATCTTCTCAGTATAGATTTTTAAAACTTTTTTATTGTTTTTCTATTCTAAAGCTAGGATTCCGAAAAGAAATCATTATTAATATTCTTTCGGGTTGCCGGTAAAGATTTTATTGCGTCTCGGGTTTGGGTGAAAGTCAGGGAAAGGGTTTTAATCTCCGATGCCTATTTCTTTAAAAAAAGCATTTGGGATCCCCATTTTATCGCGGGATACTCTTCAAACCACCATCTGTTTTTAAACAAGTTGTTTTCCTCTGGTTTTGAGTTGTTCCGCTAAACGCTATTGTGGGTTTTAAAAGGTTATGATTGATTAAGAACCTCCCAAGGCCTATTTCTTTAAAAAATGGAAAAGACACTGCTTAAAAAACCATCGGGCGTGTGTGGGTTTCATGCAATGGATTGATACTTTTGAGGAAATTAAACAGGGAAGCGACACTGTGTTATGGAAAAAAACAACTGGGAAAAAATAAGGTATTACCAAATGCGAATTTGAAGCTGGGACAAGAATCCCGGCCCCAACGACAACGAAAACGACCCTTTGTTTATTTCTTTTTGGTTAGGGACGGGCCTATAAAAAGACTAAAAGTGCTTATTTTATTCTAAGAGGAAAGCGGGTTTTGTTTTCCTTTCGTGCGAATTCTTGGAGAAAGGGTTCGGAAATTCCCCCTGTGAATTACAAGGTATCCGACCTCCCTTTTGTTGTAATCCCTTATTTGGGGAAAAAGCCGCAGAGAGGAGAGGGCAGGAAAAATTTTTCGCCTTCCATTTAGGGGAAGGTCATTTCAAGTATATCCACTCCCTAAATTTAAAAGGATTTTACATTTCCTTTATTTAAAACTTGGGCTTTTGGGATGAAGGAATTGGTGCCAGTATCGTTTTGATTCAAAAGTGGTTATTTGGGTGTTGAAGGGTTTGGAGTAAAAGGGTTTGGGTAAAAATCCCGCAAATTACTTTTTACTTCGACAAACCCAATGTCTCAGCAATCTTTGTGAAGTCTGTGGTTGCCAGTGTTTGTTCCACCGTTTCTTTGGGAATGTGGGGTGATGAAAAACTTTTGGGAGTATCTTTTTTGGGATCATAATTTTCAAAAAGAAAAATGGTTCAATTAAAGCCATTGTTTTTAAAGATATATTCTTTGGGGCTCTCATATTTTTGTGGAAACCCTAGTGCGCCTAATAGGGGGAATAATAGCATGCAGTAGTTTTGCTGCATTGTGGATTTGTTTTCTAGGTAAAAACCTCTCTTGCCATTTAGGCATTTTTTGAGATGGTTTCGGTTTTTTGAATTTCAAGTTTTTTTAGTTTCAGGCGGGCAGCAAATTTTGTTGAGGTGTTTCTTAGAAAACCCCAAAAAAATAAAAATTATGGGGATAAGTTTATTTTGGCGAAGCACATTTATTAAATTTTTGTTATTTGTAAAGGGTTTGAGGCAAGGCGATGGACACCCCTTTGCACCCATGTGTTTTTTCCCTTTTGGTTGGCTTGGTTTCCTTTTATTCGTTGAGAACTTTTAAAACAAAAAAAATATTATTGTTGAGTGATTTACAGTAATGTTTTTTGAGGTATCATATCATGCATAGAATTACGGATACTGATTTACAAAATTTGGAAGGGGATTCCCCAATTTTTGTGGACACGAAAATAATATGTATGGGAAAATCCAAGTTTGGGGGATATAAACCCGTGTGGGATTTTGTAAAACATTTTAAAAAAAGTGTAATAGAGCCATTCAATGGGACCGACGGTTGAAAAGTTATGTACACGAAATCTCTTCAAGAATTGACCCCAGTTCTTATATGTCACTTAGGCTTTGATTTTGCAAATTAATAATTGTTTAAATTAAACTGCACACAGTGGATAATACTTGTATTTAAAAATAATTATTTTTTTAATAGGGTTTTTGGATGGAGAGTGCATTGCCAAAAAAGATGGGGGGTTAAAAAAATTATAAAAAAAATTACCTTAGATTGTTTGACCCGAAAATTGCTGGCTGTAAAAATTTTAGTGGATGGGCCTTGGGTTTTTCGTTTTTGAGTCCTCTGCCGCTAGATCTGGGGGGTATTTTTTTTAATTCGATATTTTTTTTTAATTAAAGCCCTTGATTTTTATAAAACTCTTTTAAACTTTCAAAAATATAAACAAAATTTCTTTCTATAATTTTTGGGAATTTTTACAAAATAACCCTCTAACCATGGTTGTTAAAAACAATCACAAAAAAATTAAAAATAGTGAATTAGAGAATTTCCATGGTTTAAGGGATTTTTTCTATTACCCCATCTATTTTTTTTAATGGGACCGATCTTATTTTCAATTTGATTTTTCCCAATTTATTTTATTTTTTGATTTTAAATTTTAAAACCCTAATTGTTTTTTCCCAAAGTTTTTATTTTAAAATTGATATTAAATAAAAAGGATAAAAGGAAGGTGCGATTAGTCCTAAAAAAATTTGAAAATGAGAGAAAAGAAACTCCTTGGTTTAAGATGATGTGTCCCTTTTTATTTGTTAAATACTTTTTAAATTTTTTTTCTTTAATAAAATAAGAATGTTCAACACACATGCAAAAATACGCCCTTTACAAAAAGAGAAAGAAAGGACACCGAAAGGGTCTAGGATTTTCATATCAAGTGAAAAAAAAAATTTATGAAAGGTTTGTTATTCATTTTTTTTTTTCTGCAACTTCTTTTACCCCATGTTAGGTTGCATACCTTGAAAACTGATATGACGGGGTTAAGGAACAGAGTATTTAAAGATATGGGTCTTTTTTGGTGATGAGCTACCCCAATTGCAATTTTTGGGTTTACGGGAAAGTTTAATATGCCAGGGGTGGTTTTTCTTTTCGTTGTGAATATGTTTTTTTTTTTTTTTTTTTTTCCCCTCCTCAGTGTTTATAAATTAGGAGAAAGGATTCAAATATTATGTTCTATTCAGTGCTTAGCTTTATTTGGAGCAAAATTTTATAGTTTAGGTGGAAAAAACGCACCTACTCTTGACAATAAAAAGTACTCAATCTTTTAAAAATTTTTTAAGTTCAGCCCAAAATTAAACCCAACCAACTCTTTTTCCCATTTTTCATGGGTTTGGGGTTTTAGTTTTTTTTCATTTATATTTTATTTTAGGGGTTTAAAATTTTTCTAGGATGAGGGCTATGTCACTTTCGCTCTCCACTCTTCGGGGAACTAAAGTTATTTTCCCCCCACTAATGTAAATAAAGCTATTACAACAAAATTTTCAATTACCCCTTTTTGGGCTTGGTTCCCAGCAATATGTTATGTACAAAAAAAGTTTTAACTTTTTATTTTAAGGATGTGTTTTTTATTTTAAAAAATAATATATAAACATATACCCGAAAATATTAATATGCTTTATTGATGGATTACCCAATATTTAAGTATCGAAAAAATTGAATATGTGATTATTTAATTAGTGAATGTTATACTTTTAAAATGTGTGAAAATTTTTAAAATTTTTTTAAATGTGAAAATTTTAATCACAAAAAAATTTAAATTTAATTATTTAAATTTAAGATTTGGGGGATGAGAAATATGGTGAAAATTTTTTAACTTGAAAGTTTTTTTAAAAATTGTGGGACAATCCAATTAATAATATTTAATCTTTAATTTTATTTTTTCATTTTGGATTCTTTATTTACCTATAAAATGTTAAAAAATAATAAAAAAATTAAATATTTCAATGGGGTTTGCTAACTTTCAAATTAAAAACATAAAAAATTTAGACAGAAAATATAAAACATCGTCTTAGAAAGAAATTTTGAAACTTACTCATTATATATTTTCCAATATTTACTCCAAAAAAATTGAAAGATTTTTTTTTTTTTTTTTTTTAACAAAGGTTTTCATTCATTATCAAACATCGAAATAATTGGAGGTTTTGGATGATGTCAACCGAAAGTAAATGGGAATTTAATTGGGATGGAGGTTTAAAAATCTAAAAAAAACTACGGTACACCCCAAAATTTTTGGGAAATGGGTTCGGTCCCCAAAAGTGCATTTTTATTAGCACATCTTAACAAAAAAAAGGGAACAGTAGGGAAACCAAAGACTTTAAAAAAAAAATTTCATGGTTTAACCCCAAAAAAAAACTAATTGCCATGTGCTGTTAAGGATCTAAAAATTTCTTTGATACATTTTGACGAATTAGACTCAACCTAAACTTATTGTGGCCTCAATCTCTCGGTTTTAAATTTTTGGTTTCCACGTAATCTAAAGCCTCATTCCCAAAACCAAACCTGTAAAGGGATAAAATAATTTTTAGTTGTAATAAAGGGAAAAAAACCAAAATTAAAGGGGAATTTTACAATAACAAAAACCCACCCTTTCCCCCGTTCTCAAAAGTTTAAAGTTTCATCACCCAATTTAATTTTTTCAAAATTCCCCCTTTAGTCTTTGCCAGGGGTGATTTCTTATTTGTTATTGTATTGCAGTTTGGGGAAACGAATCGCTGAAGACCTTGCAAAGAAGGTCAATGGGCCAAAAATAGGAAAAAAATTTTACAAAAAAAAAATGAGAGCTCCTTAATAACTGCACTATTACAAAAAAAGAGGTTTGGGGAGCAAATGATTGGAAAAGCATATTGATTTCAATGTGTCTAAATATACCAAATAATTACTACAAAACAAGACAAAAAGTTTTAATTCTAACCTTGATTTGCATTGTTTATGAAATCAGCCCCTTGAATCAATCAGGGATGCTTGTTTTGCGTAATTTTCAATTTGAAATGAGGAAACCAAAACCAAACTTGCCCGTGTCCAATCACAATGAAAAAATTTAAAACTTTACAGTCTCATCACAAAAAACAAAAAAGGGGGGAATTTAGATGAAATTTGGATTTTCCTATGGAAAAAGAATAAAAATTAGTTGTAATAATATTATGACACAGCTTCCATAAACCCAAAAGCTTTTATTGGTTGGCAATCAAATTTCCAAAAGAAATTCCAAACTATTTAATAAGTGAAAATTTGAGCTTAAGAAGTAGACACTTAATTTTCCTCAATTAGTGCCTTTGGGTTACGATACCCCCTTTTTAAATTTAGAAAGGGTTAAATTTTCTTCTTGTCCAAATTGATCTATCACCCCCCCCTATGAGCCACAAACGATAGGGACAAGTAATTGCCCTTTCCCCCCCTTTAAAGTAAAAGCTCTACAGGACTTTAAAATTTCCCAAATACAAAATTTTCCCCAAACAATGACAAAAAAAAACAAAGTAAGTCCTATAAATTTCAACTCTAAATCCCTTTGGGAAAGGAATTTGAAAAAAAGCAAGGTAGGATCAAGGATCCCAAATTTGGTCTAAACCCCAATGCCCATCACCCCTTTTCCATAAAAAATTTTTCTTCCCCAATGCTTTTCTTCCTTCCAAAAACCCCTTTGCCATACCTAAGGGCTCTAACCCCCTTTAGATGCATTTATAAAAAAAATTATTAGGAAAATAAAGGGTTTTTTAAAAAACTTAGCCCAAAAAAACATTTGGGTTCTGTATCAACTCCAACTAAGTTTCCCAATTAAAAATTTTTTTAAAAGGGCTTTAAAAACCTTAAAGCCAAGTCCTCCCCCATGTTTTTATCTGTTGAGTCTTTCTATTTTTCCCAAAAATTTTAAATTTCCCCTAAAACATTTTCACCCCCCCAATTTAAATTTTAAATCTTGCTATTTTACATCTCCCACACCATTTTTTAGGGATATTGAAAAAACTCATTGAAAATTTTGGCAAAAACAAAATGCCACTTAATTTAATTTAAAAACTTCCCTTTCCCTCCTTTAGAAAGTGGATTTCTTTTCTAACCTTTAAAGTTTACTAACAATTTTTCCCCTTTGATATATGCTAAGGCCTGCTCTTAGAATAAAACCCCCCGTTGTAAGGAGTCTAAGATTCTTACTTAAAAATATCGTCAACGGGGATTTACTTTACTTCAACTACTCCAATTAAAAACGAGTCGATGTGGATTCGCTTTAAAAACCAATGAGCTTTTGCTATGTTTACATTTTTTGGGCCCGAAAAAAATTTCAATAACTTTCAATATTTTTTTAATCTTTTAAAAAATTAAAAACTATTTGCCTCACTAAAAAGAGGAATTGTTAGCAAAAAAAGAAAGGGTTAGAAAGGGGGTATTGATTATTCTTATTCCATTCAAATTGCCTTCCATAATAGCTTTTTAGTCATATTAGTTTAAGGGAATTTGATATAAGGGTTAAAAAAATATGGTGATAAAAAGGTTTTCCCTTTCGTTTTACACTTGTAGGTTGGAAATGTCCTAACCCATTCCCCTTTACAAAAAATTTTTAAGAAACAGAAGAAAAATGGGCCTAATCAACGAAAACCCCATCTAGGAAAACTCATTTCAGAATTAAGCTTTAAGAAACTTTACTTAACCTTGTCATATGCCTTTGCCATATTTATTTTAACAGCACGAAAATATTTTTTTTCCCATGTTTCTTTAACTTCAAGAAATGAAAAAATCTCATGAGCTTTCAAATTGCATTGTCTTGAAATTTGATGACCCAGAATAAACGTATGTTAGAAAATTGGGGGCACAAAAACTATTTAACAATGGCCAAAGTATATTTGCTAAGACCTTGGAAATTATCTTATAAGAGAAATTACATAAATTAAAAGGCCTTTAATGGGGGAAAAAAATTTAGGTTTAAACTACTTAGCAATTAAAAGAATGTTAAATTTTATTGAAGAACTGTTAAAAATCATACTTAAATGCATAAAAACTTTTGGGCTACTTCAAAGATGTAGGGGTCCAAACAACTTTCCCTTTTGTTTGGGAAAAAAAATACCATTTAATTTCCCTCAAGACCTAGAGGGCTTTAATTCCCCTAAGTTAGATAACTGCCTCTCTTAAATTTATTTAAGTTTAACGGCTGTATCTTCATGTTTTTTTGTTCTTTTGTTATTACTAGTTTAATTTACTCTAATATTCCCGCTTTTAAATTTGATGGGCTTTTTATGGGGGTACAAATTTTGAAAATTTATAGAAATTGGGCCCCATTAACCCAATCACTCCTATCACACTAAAACACCATCATCCAAAACCCAAACCTAAAATTTGTTCCCCGCCCACCTTTTAAAGTGGATTTTATGAAAAAACCCTGGTTTCTTACCTTACATTCAACCATTGAATTCGTGACCTTTAATGTTAGTATAGTTTTCTTGCTATTTTTAAACAGCCTTAACCTTTGTGGGATTTGAAATCCTCCTCAAACAAAGCATTGGGGATACCTAAATCCCCCCAAATAGCTAGTTGGGGTTTAAGCCTCTTTAAAAAATTTTTCATTGTTTCAAACTAAACCCCTTTTTTTCCCTTTCAACAAAGTCTTTTTAAAAGGCCAAATTTGTCTACTCAAAAAACTAAATAAATCGGGGACTTCAAAACCCTTCACCCCAAACCCCTTTTTTACGCCTCATTATGACCTTCAACTTTCAGCCAATTTTTGCTCCAATGGAAAAAATTTTTGGGTCTTTTGGGTTTTTATAATGTGGGTTTAAAAAAAAAAAGGGGAGTGGTTGGATGGGTGAGCTCTTAAATTTGAAACTTGCTTTGGCTTTAAAAGTCCCCTGTACATTTTTTTAATAAACTCTCTATCTAATCCCCTCTTCACTTGAACTCCATTAAACCGCAATTGACTAATTTAAAACATTTTCCTTGAAACCCAGCATCAAATAAAATTTCAATTTTTTATATTTGGGTTTTGGGAGCTCAAAATTTTTTTTAAGGGCTTTTTCCCTACCACCACTCTTTTCAGTGTTTTTTGTGACTTTTATTTAAATCTTGAATAAGCAACCCCTGATAAAAAATTTTTTATAGTAATGTATGGGAAACTTTTCCCCCAACTAAACCTTTGATCCAAAAACCCAAAGGAGCATTTGAAGGTAATTTGGGTCCCTGTACCTTAAACATTACCTTAGTTTAAAAGTGCATCCATTACATTTTTATCCATGCCAATAAAAAACTAACTGTTTAACCCTTTTCCTTTTTTGGGGGGCCCCCCTGCCCCCGCTAAACCACCCGTTAACCCCGTAGTTTCCACATAAAATTTTGAAAACCCTAACTAATCCTTTCCCTTTAGGTGGGATTAATTTTTCCTTTTCTTATTGTGCGGTTTTTGTCAAGATTATAAATTTTGGGCTAAAAAATTGCGGACAAACTACTGAAGTTCACAAACCCGGGGGAAAGGGCCCGCCCCAGGCCTTTTACAATTTTCCAAAATAAGGCCCTTTACTATGGCTACGTGCTGTTGAAAGGGCCCAAAAAAAAGAAACCTATATCAAAAAACCTCAAAGGGGGTGAAGTAATAAAATTTCCACTCGGAAACTTCAAAAATCAATTTTTACTGGGGCTACTTTTTAAGCAAAAAACCCTTTTTTATACTTTCACTTACCTTTTGGGATAAAATTTTTTTGTTGCCTTTTTGTTTAAGGATTCCCCCTTTTTAGGCCTTTGGTGGTGGCAAAAAGAACTTGTAATTTGGGCTTCTTTTAGTAAAACGGAGTCGCTTTAGGGAAAGGGTTTTAAAGGGATGAACCCAAACGGAGAAATTAGGGGGTTTGGGTTTGGGGGTCTAAAGTTTTCAATGGAGTAAGGGTCAAGGTTGATTTGGAAAAATTTGGAGAGTACGATGGGCTTTGTAGGTTTTAATGTGAGAGGATGAAAGGGGCCCCGATGAAGGTAGAAAAAGTGTAGATCTTATGGGGAAAGTATAAGAATCTAAATTGATTAAGGTTTTCAAAATTGGGGTAAGAGGGGAGAGAATGTTGTAGGTTTTTGGGGCATGTGGATTGGGATGAAACATAACGAGATTGGGTTCGGATAAATTTAGTTATTTGGGTTTGCAATAGTTAATGGGTAGGGTCGAAAAAAATTTAAAAAGTACAAAGGCTTCGAAGGCCCCGGGGTTCCTTAAAATTATTCTTCCCCTTTTTGAGGGCGGAATTAAAAGGGGGGGGTAGGGTTGCCCTCATTTGAGATTCTTTGGTTGGGATCCTCCAAAACTACCCTTAGGTACAGGGTCAACATCCCCTTATCGGGGTCGGAAAAACAAAAAGCCGTGGCCACAGCCCACATGTTAAAAAATTCGTTTAAAGTAGGTAAAATAAATGGGAAATTTTGTCCGGGCATTTATTGGTAGTTTCTTCCCAAGAAGTCAAACACTGCTTTATTGGGTTTGGGTTCCCAGGACCATCATCAAATTTTTTTTTCAAAAAATATCCAAGGGCAAAAAATGAATGGGGTCTCGATTGTTTTAAACTGGGGAGTTTGGGTTTTTATCATGGCCCCAAATTTAAAATTTAAAATTTCACCCCAAAATGGGCGACAACTTTAAACTTGAAATTAAACCAACATTTTTCAGCAGCAAAAATTTTTAACCAAACCCAGGGTAAAAAAGGGTTGTATACAGGAAAGGAACTTTAAAACCCTTTAGGAATTGTGGGTGAGAGCAAAAGTATCCTCCCACCTGCAAAAAACAGTCCTTTCTTCGTATAAATTTTAAGGGGAATCCAGGAAAATTTTCACCAAAAAGGAAAAATTAGTGAAGTCCAAATTTGTCCACCTTTTTATGTGCTTCCTAAATTTTTATGATTCCCAAAAGGGTAGCCAAGATCCAGAAAAGCATTGAACCCCCATGTTTATTTGGGGTTTCTCCCCCAAGCAATTTTTTTGTTGAGAGGGGCAGTATTTTTCTTTCCCAAAACTTTCCCATGCTTTAAATCAAAAATTTTTTGAACTGCAGTCCGGGGAAAAACCCAAATTTTTTTGCCCCCATTTTCCAACCAAATGGTAAAATGGGTGAATTAAAGCTAATTCCTAGTCCTGAACGGTTTCACACTATCTCTTCATACTTGGTGTATTTTTTGTTTCCTTGAATTTTGAAGGGGTTAAAAATTCTGGGAGGAAGCACCCCAAAGACGTAAAAACTCTACTACATTGAAAGAAAACAAGATTTTCCCAAAATTAACCCAAATTTAAAATAATTCATAGCGGAATGAAAGGGCTTAAGAAAATAACAAAAAAGATGGATAAAAATTTGGGAAAAAGACAAAAACCCGATTTTCTTTATGCAGTATGGACGAATAGAAAATTGATAGTTGTGGAAAGGGTAAACCCTTTATTTTAAAACAAAAACAAATGAGGGAAAAAGTTTGGGGTTTCTAAAAAAACAAAAAAGAAACTTAAAAGGATATTGAATTTGGGCATGAAAAGTCGAAAATTTAGATTAAGGGCAGAATAGGAATGTAAGTGGCTCTTGAGGGGAGAGGGTTTTTCGGAGAGGGAAAGGAGTGTTTCCAAAATTTTAAGGTTGGTTTAAAAGGGGATGTTTGGGCAAAAATTACCCAAAAAAACAATAAAACAAAAATGGCCATGTTGACTCTTTAATATCATTTCTTTGCTAATAGGTAAAATGAAATTGTATTTTATATTATTTAATTTAAAAATTTTTATAGGATATTTTGGGTTTTTACCCCTAATCAATATTAAATTTAAATTTTTTTTTAAAAAAACTATCATTATTAAAAATTTGTATTATTTTTATCGCATTTCAAACCTAATTTTTCCCCCATTCAAAACCTATTAAAAGTCCCTTTTATCAATTTAAGGGAAAAAAAAGACCTCGTATTGACTTTGGGGCGGGGGGCCAAAAAAAGCCCACAAAATGTGAAAACAAAATCGACTAATTTTGTTCACCCGAAAAAAAAAAAAAAAAAAAAGGAAAAATCATCTGAATTTTCTTCATTTAAATGGTTTGGGGGAGGGGGGACCCACGACACGAACGAAAGCCACGCCCGCAGCCACGCCCCCCATGCAAACCCGGGTGGGGAAAAAAAGCAGCACTCCATTTTCATAAACAAAAAAAAATGATGCTTTTTTTTTATTGGGGTTTAAAAGTGGTCATTTAAAATTTTAAACTACAAAGCTTTAAAAAAAAAAAAAATAAAGAAAAAATCATTTTGAATTTTAACGTTTTTTTGCAATCTAAATCATCATCAGTGCTTTCCAGTCATTTAATCTGATACGTGTTTGGAATTTAAGGTTCTTTGTTTTGTTTTTTTTCCTTTAATTTTCTATTTGTGTTTGTGTTTTAGGAGTTTTAGGGTCATTTGCTGTTCATATGGTATTTTAACAAGGTTTTTTAAACGTATAATCGGGGGGCAATACAGAAAAAAAAATATCTGATGATTAAAAAAAGGGCCCCAGTTTATTTTTTTTATAATTTTTCAACGGTTTATTTTTTTTTTTTTTCTTTTTTTTTTTTTTAACTTGTCCAAAAGTCGTAAACTTTTTGAAAAAATGCATTTGCTTTAATTGGGCCTCATGAATTAATTTGTCCCTTTTAAACTTGGTATTCAATTATTTCATTCAAAAACCCCCACCTCAAATCTATTCCAAAAAAAAAAAGAAAGTTATTATTAAAAAGCGTGAAAGTTTTTAACTCTTGAAACCCTACAAAAATTTTTTTAAGCGAAAATTCTCTAAGTCTCTAGTTTATTTTTTTTTTGCTCTCACAGATGTTTTTTGAATTCTTTTTTTAAATTTATACCCGCATTTAAAATTTTAAACTGGATGAGTTAGCCCCGGAAAGTTTTATTTGGCTCAAATTTAAATTTAACATCATTAGGTAATCTTGTCTTGACATTTTGGCCCTTTAACAGTTGACTTTTAGATTTACCTTTTTTCATTTATCTTCAGGCATTTTTTTAGCTAAAAAATGGTCTAAAATAAGTGAAAAAGTGCTAAGCCGATTTAACTTAAATAGAAAAACTTAAACTTGAACTAAAATTAGAATTCGATTGGTTTTAATATACAAATCTCGGCTCAATTAGAATGATGCTGATAAGTTTGGTTGATCAATTAAATTTATTTTACTTGATAATTTTTTAAAAATACTATAATTTAAATAAAAAAATAAAAATTTTTAAAATTTAGCTAAAATCAATTAATATCTAAATTTAAACAAAAATTAAATTTAGTTTTAAAAGTTTTCCTTGAGTGAGCTCAAAAAAACTGGAGCTCAATTTATATGCTACTTAAGTGTTCGAGCTCAAGCTAAGTTCAGTCGATTGATTGTAAAAAACGTGATTCAAATAATGCCAAAACTAGATTAGTGTTTTGAATAGATTCGTCTCATTTATAATATTGTTTTTGCTCAATAAATATGGGGTTTCTAACTTTCTTTCTACCCCAAAAATTTATTTAAATTTTGTAACTTGTAGAACTTATCCAAGGATCAATATTCATAGGTAATCATTTGTAGTTTGTATTTTTTCTATAGGGCTCCAAAGGGGCCAAAACAAGCCGTTTCCAAATGTTATTCTTAGGGTTTGGGGAACGGCCCAATCTAATTCTTTCTTTATATTCAAAGGTATCAGGGAAAGGTTGTTATCATAGGGCCAATTCAAAACTTTTATTTCTCTCTATTTTGAGTTTAAAACTTTGAATATATGGGGTTTTTTTTCTTTTTTATTTTTTTTTTGCCATATTATGTATTGATTTGGTATTTAAACTTTTATCTCTATAAACATGGTTTTTTCTTATAGCGCTACAAAATTGAATTTGAACAAGATTTTTTAAAAGTAGACCCCCAAATTTTTTAAATTTTTTTTAAAAGGGTTAATTGAGATAAATAATTTGTGTTTTGAACGTTTTAAAAAAGAAGTGATCTGTGTATTTTTTTCTTATGATATATTATCTGTATTTTTTGTATTGTATGTGATACTAAGGGAGTGAGCCTAGTAATTTTATGTAATTTTTCCCCGAGCGAGTAATTTAGAGTATACGAGAAAGTAGGTCGATTTTAATGTAAGTTTACGAGTTAGAAGGGACCCCAATAGATTTGGATTGTGAAATATAATAAAATAATTTATTTATCATAGCAATAATAAGTAATTTCACTAAATTTTATTACATTGTAATTTACCGTTTTAAAAAACATATGATTTAGTAAAGAAAATTTACTAAACCTTAGATATAAAATTTTTGAAAAAAAAAAAATTCGAATGATTTAAATAATATATATAAGTAGTGCGTGCATTTTGCGTGCAATTATTGCTATAAATATATACCCAAAATCCCTAAAAATTCCCAAAAAAAAAAATGTTTAAAAAAACTAAAAAAAATTTTCAAAAAAATTTATAAACAAAAACCCTTAAAAAGGGCTTGGTGCAAAATATTTGGTTAGGACATTTGCAAGTTAATTTCTCTTTATGTATATAGGTTAAAAAAGAGGGGGAAAAACCCTCATTTTTTCATCCCAAAAAAAGAAAAAAATCAAAAAACTCTCTCAAAATTTTTTATGAAGATTTAGAAAGTCTAGAAAAATTTAGAAGGAAAAAGATCAACAAAAGAAAAATTCTAAAAAAAAAATTTAAAGGAGATTGCGTCAACTTAAAATACATCTTAAAAAACTTTGGCCCAAAACATGGTTGTGAAAAAAACCCCCACCCTACCCAAATTTAGTATGCACAACCATTTGGGTTTTGACTTACATTGTATTTTAAGATGAAGATATGTAGATTTAGAAGTTTGGGTGATTGTGATCAGTGTGATGAACTTATTGTTAATTATGATTTTTTGCTTATAAACTATAATAAAATGTTGGAACGAGTACTTTTCTAAAATTTTGAAAAGTTTTTTTTAGAGGGATTTTCAGAGGTTGAATCTTTTAGAGGTCTTTTGAGGTTGTTTGAAAAAAATGACTTAAATTCTGATTTGTACTTGTTAGAAGGTTAGCTGGAGTAAAATTTATTTATTATGTTAAGTCTTTGGGTTTGGACATTTTTTGGTATAAGAAGTTTGGTTTTTAATGATTTTAGGGACATGTTTTTGAAAATTTATGGATGAAAAGATTTTTAATTTTAAATACATAGAGCTTTGTTTAGGAAGTTTAATTTAAAAGAATTTTAAATTTTAAAGATTTTAGAGACTTGACCAGAGGGTTTGGCCGGTTTTTGAAAGCTTGGATCAGTTTACTTTTTTAAAGACATTTTTAAAGGTTTGGTCGTAAGAGGATGATTTGATTTCTTGATTCAGAAACTTAATTAGAAGGTTAGATAAAAAAAAATGACTTAATTATCCCCCATATAAACTTGTTTAGGGAAATATTTTGGTTTTAAAAAAGGAAAGTAATTAAAAAAAGGGCTTTGGGGACTTGATTTGATGATTGAATGGCATAGAATGCTTAGAGGAAATGACTTAGAGGCCTGCTTAGAGTGTTGATTGGAGTTAAAGAGTATAACTGAGATAATTTCAGAGACTTAAGCATAAGTTACTGGTTAAAGATATTCATTAGAGACTTCATTAGAAGATTCTGAGACTAAAACTTGGTATTGGAGATTTTTCAAAACTTTGTTCAGAGACTTCAATAGCGAGTTAGAACTTAGTACACAACTTACACTATTTGCTAAAAAATAAGGCATAATCACACTAAAAATTATTAAAATGAACTCCTTTACTTTATATTTAAAAAAAGTGAGATTAATGCTTCACTGCATTTAGAGTATTATTTAAAAATACTCAAAGGGCTTAATATGTGTCTTGTTTGTGATTATAAAATTAGTTGCCTTAATGTATCTAAACTGTGTGCTTGAATATTGTATTTCTATTATTGGAGTGCTGGGTTGTATGTATTGGTTACTTTGTGATATCACTTGCTTTGGAATTGTATTTTCTTGTATTTTTGATTTAGCTATGTTGGCTGTTTAAACATGGACAGCAAGTTTCCATAAATTTATGATTTGTTCAAATTGATATCTTAATAAGCAAGTTAGCTTTAATACCAAATAGAAAGTTGACGTGGAGAATTGAAATTAAAATAACCTCATCGATGTATCTTATATTTTACACGTAACACAGTAGAGAACCTAGTCTTATATGAAAAAATATAAAAAAGACCAAATAAAAAAATATAATTTCAAAGATGACTTGGGAGGTAACTATAAATTATTCTAGAAGATTTGAGAAAATACAATTTAAAAACAAAATATAAAAATATTAACAATGTTCAAATTTACTACCGTATATATCAAGACGATCTAAATTTGCCTAAGCCATTTATAATGATCTTATAAATCTCTTAAATCTCGAACATATTGGATATACCTCAATATATTAAGAAATAAATTATTAATAACGAAAACGTAACTAATGAAAATATTGGGAAGAATAAAAACTTACAAATGCGATATACAATAAATGAAAATACTTATAAAATGTATATACATATGGAAATTTTATGCACACATATATCGACTTTTTTGGGCATGTTTTTTTTTCCTTATATGATGTCATCTGGATTATTCTAACATTTTTTACTAAGAAGAAAAAAAGGTTCTATATAATCATACCATGAGGATGGACTTTTTCTAATTTAATTTTTAATATCTGAAAGGAGGAAGTTAAAGCTTTCATGAGACTAATACCGTATGTTTAAAACTTTGAAAAAAGATAATAAAATAAAAAATTTACAACCAAAGATGAAAAACCGTGTTTGGGGAGGAACGGAGGTTGTAGATACACACTTAAATATATACATATGGAAATATACACACACAATATCAACTTTGTTGGCATAATTTTATTTTCTTTTATGACGTGATTGAATTAATAATAGTTGCTTGAAACGGAAAAGACAGTACTGGACATGTCGAAGAAAAAAATAAATATATTTTCCCACTTTTTTCCAACTTAAGTTGCCATACAAAATGGGAAAAGCTGAATTTGATTTGTGTATCAACTTTTCCGCTTTTTCTCTATAAAAACTAATAATACTCATTGTCTTCTTGTTCTTCACCATCATACATGCATATTCCTCTCAAGTCTTGAAAATGATGGCCTTTGGAAACATGCTGCAGCTTCTACTCTTCGTGTTTTTGCTTCTTCAGGAATTTCCCACTCCACAAATTTCACTAGGAAATTTATCTGGGAAGTCATGAAAAATACCCATTTTATTATCTTCTTTTTTTTTTTCTAAGAAAAAAAAAATTCCCACTATAATTATGGATTTATTTAATTTTCCATTTTTTGAGTATGTGTTTCTTGGTTTTTTCTTTTTTATGGATTTTGTGGTTTTTTTTTTTTTTTTCTTCATGTGATTCAAAATTATTTTTGTTGATCGGTGGTTTGGCTTTTTGGTATTTTAGTCTTGATCATTCGGGGGCATGCCATAGTTGCTTAATTATTCATTGATTTCTTTCGTGTCGTAAGATTCTTTTTTTTAGAGAAACAAAATTTTAAAAATTTCAATTTAAATTAGTCTGTGTTCTCGTAATGGGATTTTTTTTTATTAAAAAAAACGAAAAGTACAAAAAAGTTTTTAACCTTGTTTTTTGATTCTATTCCTTAACTTTTGTATACCATATCAAATTAGTCATTCTACAATTTTTTTTAACTTTTCCGTTATTTAATCTAACGTGGAATTTTTAAATTAGTCATGTGACAATGAAGGTCTAGTCATCATCTATGTCATCACAACACAAAAAACTGTTTGATCCCTAAACGATTAAATAACCTAATCCAAAAAGAAAACCCCAAAAGGGCAAAGACAGAAATTGATGATTGTGGTCCTCTCATGTGAAAATCGTTTAAACTTAAGTGCTTCTTAAATTAAGGGTTTGAAAACACTACTATTCTCCATTGGATTCCACCAAAAAAACCCTACTTGAAGGAAACCCCAACCCTAAATTAACCCATCCCATAATTTATTACAATAAATAGTAGGAGAATGTCAAGATCAATTGGGAAAAACAGAATGAATTAAGGTTCCACCATGTTAGAATAATCTAAGAATAGAAAGAATGGGTCTTCTCCGTATTGATTTCAACATTCAATTATAGATTAAGGTTCCAACAATTGATTTTGATGCGGTTTGTGAGGTACAGGTACTTTACAATTAGGGTTTGGATTTTCAACTAGATTTTCTTTGTCAGTTCTAAGAATCGATCAGGATTTAAGGTTTGTAAAGGAGTAATTTTGAAGACTTCATCAGGTTAATATTTCAGCATGCCAAAGCGTTCTCTATAGTTTTTGGGGTTTTTGTTCTGTTGCTTCGGGTTGTTTTAATCGTGTTGGGTAAAAGGTTGGATGAGAACTTGTTTTATGGTAAGTGGTTGCTTACTTGGCCCACTGGTAA
>JAMXBC010000441.1:0-22173 GCA_024138005.1 Lumnitzera racemosa | reverse complement strand
GATCGGGGGTACAAATTTTTTCATCAAATGTTTATTCTTCCCATGAATACTCAATGTTTTCCATGCAATTCTTTGATTTATTATTCCTTCCCCCAAAGAGGGGGCAAACCAATCATCGAATTCTTTTAAAGCATGGGCTCTCTTACTTGGGATAAAAAATTTTCAAAAAACCTAATCGACTTAAAATTTCCAACTCAAATATTCCTAAAGTGCCAAACCATCAAACTCTGGAATTGGAATCACTCTTCATGATAATATTCATACTGTATCCAGGTCATATGCCATGTTGAGATTTTCAATTTCAATAGAGCGGTACTTAAGCTTATTCAAGAGAACTGTTCAACAACACTTAAAAAATGTGGCATAGACAATCAATTGTGTAATTTAACAATTTTTTTTCCCTTCAGGTTCAACAATTATTTGTCATCTTAGATAAATTCCACAATCGCATTTAACACCCTTCAAATAACATAGCTTAGCCACTTATGCTCTAGGAACCAATAACTTTGATGCTTTTTTAGAGTACAATGCCCGGGTATTTAGGAAACAACAGCCAAAGTAGTATACATTTAGCACTTAGTTACAACACATGCTAGCATAATAGTAAACACGTCACAATAACTTGTTATATAGCAAGCTTTGATACAACAATATATTTTTTCCCCGCCACTTTTAAAAATACCAAAAGCGGGATAAAACATTGAACACTAGAAAAGTGATAATCCGTAAACAACTTAGTTTGGGAATCGCAAACCCTTTTTTCTTTGATAATATATCGAATATAGGCTTATGATGAAAAGGGAATTGCAACAAATTTTTCACTAACTCACTTGAAGGAAGTTCAATTAAACCAAATTTTATATCAAAAAACAAATCCTTGATACCCCAAACAAACCCAATAAGCGAGCACTTCCTCAAACCCAAAAATGGAAAAAACAATGACTAAAACTCCCCCTATCGGGAACGTCAGTTTTGATACCAAAATGATACGGTCCAAGGCCCCTAAAGTAACAAGGGCCGACTGGGGGGGTAATTTGTTTTTAGAAGGAACAAAAAAAAGGGGTTTTTAGTGGGGGTTTTTAACAAATTGTGAGAAACCTAACTAGATATGACTACTAACAATTCTATATGGACTTAAATTGTAAGATTTAACACACCATTCCAGGATAGGTTGCCTGCTAAATTTTTTTCTAAAGGTTTGGGGAAAATCTGGTAAGGGAGAGAAACTTTCTGAAAAAAAGACTCTAAAGGGGTTTTTCTTTAAATCTTCTGCATCTATGCATTGTTACAAAAGCTCCTTTTTATAGTATGTCCTAAACCCAGTGAAAAAATTGAAAATAATTACAAAGACTTCCCCTTAAAAAGGGGGCCCCCATAAATAAAATAAAGCAAACAGTAAAAAACAAAAAATTTGTCGTTTTCAGGAAAAGTTAGCATGGGGTCTTTTGGGCATCCCTTAAAGGATTTCGTATGCTTAGTTGAGACAAAGGGATCGACCCATAATTGTCGAGTTTTGAAGTAAAATGGGCATAGTTTTTTTTCTCCAAGGTTTTGATAGATCCAATACTTATAAAAGTAAAGCCCCTTAGCTACTAAGTCACAACAACTTTACTGAGCCATCCAACTTTTGGAAACATGATCCCTTATCCTATGGGCAACATGATGCCGATAAGTATTAGTCAAGCATGGGTGAGGATCCGTTTTTGTCTTGGCATAGCCTCTCGTACTCATCTGTAATAAAGTTTTTCGGCTCAGAATAAAAGAGTCGACAATGATGACCTCAATTTTATAGTTGGGTTAGTTGGTACCTCCGAAGCCTTAATCATCCATCTTCATTTCTCTCTCTTTCGTCTACCCCCTACCCTTAATCAACCTCTCTCCCTCGTCTTACCTATTTCCCCCCCTAATCTCCAACCTCTTTTCTTTTTGTTTTTCACCCCTTTTTTTTCCCTTTTTTTTTTTTTTTTTTTAAATTTTCTTTCCTAAAACAAACACATATTATAGACCCCTAACTGCTTCTATCAACCCTTACCACTTACTCCCAAACTTTGGCTGATGCCGCCAGGATGGACATGGACAAAATAAAAGAGTAAGATTATCAAGAAACGGCTAATTTAATTTTTTTTTTTTTTTTTTATTTCTTTTCCTTTCATTTTTCTATAAATTTAGTAAATCTTTTTTTTTTTTTTCCAATATACAAATCATGAAAAAATTGTATCTATGATTAGGAATTTCTGTGTAAAAAAAAACCAAAAGGTTAGATGCACAATTCTATCCCGTATAAAGTTTTTCCTTGTACTTCTCCTCCTTCATTTTAGTTTGTTTTTTTTTCCTTTTTTTTTCATCCATTTTTTTTATGTATTATATCTACTATTTTGTTTGGGGTTTTATACATGATGTTAAAAATACGATGAACATAATATTTTTTTTATTATTTAAATTTTTTTTTATTAACAAATATATTGGAATATTTATAATATACCCAAAAAAAAAAATAATGATATAATAAAAAATATGTATTTGGCATCCCAAAGCGGCTTTTTTTCTAAATTAAATCTTTTTAAATTTTTACTATATTTTGGGTGTTTAATTTTTATATGCATATATTTTATGTTTTAATAACATAAATAAATAAAAATTTAAAAAATAGATAAAATTAAGAAAATTTACATCTTGCCTAAGGGAAAGTTCCATGTAAACCCTTACCCCTCGACATCATTTTTATGCTTAAAATTAAAATTTAAAATAAAAAAGTAAAAAAAAAAGTGATTTAAAGTAATTATTATAAAAATATTAAGAATTAAAGGGTTTAAATGTAAACTAAGAAAATAAGACCCATTTAGACCTTAAGCCCAGACCCAAAACTACTCAGATTACCCTAAGGGAAAAAAACCCATAAACTTTCATTTAATTAAAAATAGAGTCAAAAAACACAAACAAAGTTTCACCAAACTTACAAAATTGAAAAAATTTTGGGGAAGGCTCGTTTTTTGGCTAAAAACAAATTCTTTACCCCAAAAAAAAAGATATTCGGGGAAATACAAAGTTTAGAAAACTAATTTTGGGGCAACCTAATTAATAAAACTACAAAGGAAACCCCTAAAGATAATTAAAGGCAATGGGGCCCAAATTAGTAAAATTTGTAAAACCCCCCAACCTATTATAAAAAAGGGAGTCTCAACTTTTAAAATGGACCTGTTACATGAATGTAAATTCGAAAAAAGGTAAATTGCTATAAGACATCAAAATTTGATTTGAATGAAGAAATTTTTGCTAATTAAAAAAAAAAAAAAAGCTCAAAATAGGAAAATTAGTAAATTAATAGAAATTTTGGTAGATTCTCAAATTTAAAATTAATAGAATATTTTCCTTATTTTAAAAAATTTAATTTCTTTTTATATACTTATTATTTTTGGGGTCTCGACGAGGATACGTCTCTCAGTTTCTACATACCTTTTCTACACATTTCAAGTGATACTTGGATGATCTCATACTTATTTTGGGTTATAGATATGGTACTTAATTATTATTTAAATTTATTGATGTTTGGTTTTTGGGAAAAATGCATTTTAATGTTATTAAATGTATGGTAAGGAAAGAACCCCAAACTATCATAATAAAAAGTTGTTGCATTACAAATACTATAGGAAAAAGAAGGTTTTTTGAAATTGGTTTGTTTCCAAAACAAGTTTTAAAAGATTCCCTTAACTATTATTTTTTCATACATAAGCGCTTGTATCATATCTAAAAAATTGGTTGCAATTTTACACGAAAGGGAAAAAAAAAGCTTGCGGGGTTATTATACAAAAAAACAAATTAAATTTTTAGTATTAAAACCATACAACATATCTTACCTTAGTCTATGGTCTTACTAATATTTAAGGGTTTTAACCCTTTACTAAGGTTATCAAAGACCTTTATTTTGGGATGAATAACATAGAATTTACCAAAACCCTAATTTTAGATTTTTTAAAAGTTAAAAAAATTGTTTTCGAGAAATGAAACTTTGGAGTTTTTTAGTTTAAGTAATTTAATAAAGGTACCTACATTTGATAGGGGTTATGTATTCCCAACTTAACGTTAAAGCATTAAATTTGAGTGCATACGAACCCGATTAACCTATGTACTTGTGGTTATATTGTTTGAACATCATTCAACGCTTGTAATTTTCTTGTAAGACTTTAATTTTGGGATGGTTGGGGATATCTTTCTAACTTTTTAAATTATACCCTAAGATTTTTGTTGCAAGAAACCTTTTCAAAACCCCTTCGGTTGAGGGCCACTCAATTGAGTCCAAAATTTTTGAGAAAATGTATGGAAAATAAGAGCTAAGGGGAAGATAACAATTTAGTTGAACTATTAACTATGCTTGCTTTTTAATTTTTCTTTTATTTTTTTAGTAGCCATGTAGGACTACATCTCGATTTTCTAACCTAACTACTATTCTTTTGGGGGGTTTGAGTCTTGGGCTTTTTTTTTGCTATAAAAGCAGAAAACTCTTAATATTAAATTTGTTCTGTATAATCTTTGCTTGTGTAACTCTGGTAAATATTTTGTAGGGGTTTTGTATATCTTAAAAGGTCATTGAGTGGTAAGGGGCAATCTATGGTTTTTTTTGCATATGTGGCGACCACCAAGTTAGGCATCTCTTAAGTTATGAAACAAATATTAGAATGTAATTTTTTCCATTTTTCGATTGTAATTCTATTCCTTTTGTCATTTCCTTTCTTTTTTTGCCTTTGAGGAACTTACTCTAAATATCCTCGTAGTATAGTAGCCAAATTAGTTAAAAATTTTATTCCAACATTTCTCTTTTTTTTTTAGTAGGACTTTTCCCCCTCAAGTTAAAAATGCTCTTAAAAACTCTTTAGTAAGGATTATGGGAAGTCCCTCTACCTTCCATTTTTTTCATCATATCTAGTAAATTTTTGGGTTTTGTAGTACTTTTGGGATGTCAATCAAATTCAAGTTGCTCAAAGTTAGCTAAACCTTTGAAAAAATCCATTTCTATTTCTTCATAATTAGAGGTTACTTTGAATCACTTTTTATTTTAAAAGGGCATAGTTTCTCCCCAAGGCATATCATATTATTTTGGTATCAATGCTCGAGTGTGAAGTTTTTATATGTGAGAGTGTTTTAAGTACTTGAAATTATTGTCTTTGTGAAGTCATGTTTGTAATTCTTTGTGAGAGTTTTTGTGTACTAAATTTTTTGGATCCATTAATAGTTTACTTTTAAGTTATTCTTGATTGTTATAAATTTTCATTGTTGGATTGCATTTGGGGAAAAATAAAGGTAAGATTTTGAATCAATATTCATGAGGTGTTGGAGATGTTAAAGTGATCCTTAGAGAAGGAATGCTACTCAAATTTCCCAGGGCTATTTATAAATAATACAATATTAATGGTTATATAGCTAACCTTGCATTACATTGAAAGGTTATGGGGTACTCAACTTTTTGATGAAACCCCAAAAAAATGAATGACAATATAAGAAAGATGAATACAGGGGGCAAAGTTCAATAATTTTGCATAATTAAGAAAGAGGGGGCCCTTTTATAATGTTCGACCTACTAAGGTATGTGGAGACGAAAAAACAGCAAAAAATAGAAAAAAGAAGAGGCTATGATAATTTGATGATATAAGGAAAGAGGAATAAGTCTCCGAATGGGTTCAAAATAAAAGATGAAAATTCTAACCTAATTTTCTGGAACAAAGATGCAGATGAAAAATTTTGAACGGGAAGATAGGCCACAATTTATTTGAAAGCCCGACTAGAAATCATAAGGGTATGTTTAAACCCCTTTTAAATTTACATAGATGTAACGTTGGGTCGAAGAACTTATAGTTCTAAAGAAGGAATGGAGAAGGGAAGTTTAACTTTGATAAAATGAAAAAGATCACAGGAGATGTTTTTGCTTGATTACTAAATTTTGAAGATGCATTTTAAAAGTTGTAGTCTCTAAGATAGGGTGTAATGATATTGACATAATATAAAAAGTTTCAAATTTTGATATTATATGCAAATCAAGGGCTCAAAGTCGAAATGTATTCAAGTTGTTGGGAAAGGGTGAATGAGTTGGGGGCATTAGGAAGCCTTTGGGTTGAATTTTTTTAAATAAAGCCATTAGAAGACAAGAGTTGAGCTCACCTACGGCTTACTACTAATTAGAGACTTTAAATATTGCGTTTTAATTTGATCAAAATTTGCTTTCTTTAAGAGGGTTTCTCACCATGAACCCGAATGAGTAATTAACTCCAAAAAATGGGAAACAACAAATAGAGCAAGAATAATAAAAATCTCAACCCACTATGTGCCCTCTCCACTTGTACCAAAAAAAGGTGAAACATAAAACATAGTATTTATAGCTAAGCCATCAATAAAAAAACATGGGGGGTCAAACATTTTTGGATGAGCTCCCTGGTGTATGATTTTTTAAAGATTGACATAAGAACCTATATCATCAAATAGAAAGAGACTAGGAAACAAAGAAAAAATACCTTTAAGCTCATGAATGGATGGTTGTCACTTTGGTTATTTATTGTGCCCAATACATTCATTACCTAATGATAAAGTATTACTAGATTTTGACTAGTAGTGTATCTTATTTCGATACATCCTTGTCCAACCTTGATTTGGAAAGCTACCAAACATTTAAGGTCCATTTTTAAATACTTTAAGATGAAAGTTGTTTGGCCATTTTGAGAAATGTAATTTTTGCCAACAAATTGTTTTCTTAGGATTTGTGTTATTAACAATGAAGTTGGCTATTGTAAAAGGTTTAAATTGTTACTTATTTTAGCGAGAACTTGCAGAGTTTTTCCTCAACTACAAGATAGTTAAGAGTTTTAATCCCCCATTTGAGCTTTCACCAAATGGAAAAACACATGTTTTTCCTAAAGAATTTTTTATCTACACCAATTATTGGATTACTTGGGCCTAAGGAATCAACCAACGATATCTAAAAAATAAGTTAAATGGGTTGATTCATAAAGGAAAAGCCTTTAAGGAACTTTAGGTGAAATTTTATTCATTAGAAAAATGATCTTAAATGATTGAAGCATTTGTAGAGCAAAATATGGTGGAGAAAACTGATTGAAGTCAAAATATGATATTGGCTAAGCCACGGGGGAACATTTTGAATGGGGGAAGAAAAATAGCATTTTTTACTAAAATAGTGCTGAGGTAGAATATGATAGTTGCTCAAGAATTTGTGAATTATTTTGGGTTTAATGGATTGTAGGGCTAACATAAAAATTTTTAAGACATTGTTATATTAGTGATAACAATCAAAATTTAGGCTTTTTCAAAAACATGTTTAGCGGATCTTTAAACATGTTTAAAAATGTTACCTGCCTAAATAAAAAAAAGAAGGGAAAAAGTAAAATAACATGATTTACTTGCAAACCCAAATAGCAGTTTTCTCACAAAAAGTTTATCAAACTAAAACTTCTAGAATATTTATGCATGTTAGAAAAAAATAGATATTCTTTTTCCTTTCTCTTTTTTTTTTTTTGTTTTTTTTTTCCTTTTTTGGGCCCATACTTCCCAGCTTTAGGATGAATTTTTAAAAAATGCTTAAATTTGTCACAACATTTTATTATGAATTTTCATTTCCACTGTCATTTTTTTGTACTTGATAAATTTTAATTTGTAAAATTTTTTTCTTCCTTATACTTAATTTTTTTTCATAATAACTTTGTTTTGTTTTCCCCCCCCCCAATGCATCCAAAATTTAATAGGGTTTTGTCAAGTTCCCCGTATACATTTGCAATTGTGTAAATTTCCATCTTTATCAAGAATAAAATATGAGATTTTTTTTTCAAAATTTCTTCTTTTAATTTTTTTCACTATATTTGGCATGATCCAAGTTCTTATTGTTTGCTTTGGGCATTATATTACAAAAATAAATTTCATTGCTCTTTTTGTCCCATCTTACTTTAAAAAGGGTAATAACACATTAGTATAGATGTTTAGTTTTAGTAACTATAGTTTTCTAATGTTCTGGTCAAACTTTAATTTTCACAAATACAATTCGTTTTTTGTTTATAAGTTGGTTTCAAGTGGTTCCAATAAATCTATGGGAAAATTATATCAATTTAATTTTTTATTTTGCTTCTACACCACCTCACAATACTTTGAAATTTGCTAACCAAATAGTTCATAATTAATTTTTTGTTATTTTTAAGAAGTTGGCCATAATAGAAATTATATAAAAAGGGAAAGAATACTCTCTTCAAGACTTAGACCTGTTTTACATTACATTACTCCTAAATATAAGTTCAATTAAAGCAACAAATTACAAAATAAATTTGTTTTCTTTTTTCTTTTTTTTATAAAAAATGTCTATTTTTTCCTAAGAAAACCCTGATTAATAGCTCCTTTATAATTTTGATACCATTTTTTGCAAATTTTTTTTCTTTATTAAATTATTGGGCATTGAAAGATACTACTTATTTAAATTTTATACATACATCCAATAGCTCAATTGTACATGTATACCAAATAATAACATATAATAATTTGTAACTTGTATCAATATAAACACAAACATAAAATGCATTTCCTACATATTATAACTTTTTTTTGTATTCATTTAGTATACTAAAATAATTGTAAATATAAAATTTTTCTATATATTATATGAGGCCTCGCAAAATTAGCTACAAATACATTCAAAACGATATGTAAAATTTAATGTGATTGCAAAAATTTCTTTGAGTTCTAATTTTTTTCAATGTAGCTAAAAAAATTAGTATAAATAACCTTTTAGTTTGGGTTTAACAAACTAAAATAAAAACTAAAAAATAAAATATTTGTTGGGAAAAAAAATATTTCTTATTAATTATAAAAAATGCGAAAACGAATTCGAAAAAGAACTACAGGATAAATATATGATACTTAAAAATTAAAAATAACTAAATAATATTTTAAAATACTTATTTATACAAATATATTTTATGTACATAAAAATATTCCTATAATTAGCTAAAATACCAAAATTAAACAAAAATATAAAAAAAATAATAAAAAAAAACTAACAAACAAATTAGGAAATAAAGGGGAGTTGGGAAAAAATTTTTTTAGGTCATGGTAAGTGGGAAACGATTACTGCACAAAAAAGGTTTAAAAAACACTTGTACTAGGCATATTAGGACAACATAAGACACAGTTAACAATAAAAAATAAACTAACCCCCAAACCTCTTCTATTAAGTCCAAATATACCATAAATTCATTTTTGATAGCATAGCTAAGGAAAAATGCCATCACCTCTAGAAAAAATAAGAAGGTATTTTTAAAAGAATAAAATAAAATAAAATTAAAAACAAAATTGGGAGAATGGGTTCAAAGAGTCAAGGATTATAGGGAAGCAAAAGGTCACACTACAATCGAAAATTTTATCCATGGGTAGACAACATTGCTAGGCTTAAGAGCCGGGGGCGGTGGTTTTCTTTAGCACAAAAAATTTGTCTAGTTTCATTAATTTAGGAAAAATATAAATTTTTTTTGCCAAAAATTATGAAAAAAATGTTCTAGGCCCATTGTTACTAAGATTCTAGAAAAAATTTTTTATTGAAATTAAAGTCAAAATAATTTTTAAAAAATCACTAAACCTAAGGGCCAATTTTTCTTACTTTATTATTTTCGACCCCAAATTTTTTTGTAAGGATTTAAAATGAAGAAAATTTTAAAAAGGTTTTCAAAAATTTTTCCCAAATTTTTTTTTTATTAATTTTACCTTAAAAACCTTAAATTTCCAATTTAAAAAGGTTTAAATTTTAAAATTTTTTAAAATTTTTCCTAACCCAAAAAAAAGGGGAAGGAATTGTGGTTAACCCTTGGGGAAAAGGGAAATTAAATTTTGGTGAAAAAAATAGTATTTTAAATTCCCCAAACGGAAGGGAAATTTCCACAACCAATTAGCCCTTAGGGTGAAAAAAATTTTTCTGGTTAGGGGAAAAGGAAAAATTGTTATTAGTTAAAAGGAAAAAATTTAGGTAAAAAGAAAAATTTTTAAAAAAAACCCTTAAAAGAACCAAAAAAAAAAAAGGGGATTAATCCAAAATGATTTAATTGGATTTTTGGGGGATACAGGCTATTTTAAATCGAAAATTAAAAAGGGGATATAGGGATCCAAAAGGAAAGGGAAAATCAAATTGTTAAAATACAAAAAAATTTAATTAAAAACTAAAAACCAAAGGGAAAAAAACAACCAAATAATATAAGGTAATTTTATAGAAAAAAAAGAATAAAAGTTTGGGTAAAGGGAAAACTATAATTGTTTTGAAAAGGGAATAAATGAAAAAGTTTAAAAAAAATTTTTAAATTATTTTTAGTTTTTCCCGTATGCTTTTTTTATTTTTAAAGTTTGAATTTGAAGTTTAGTTTTTTGAAAAAACATTGGTTTTGGGTTTTTGGGTAAAATTGTTTTGGGGGTTAATTTTTAAATAAAATGAAAATTGAATGTTAGGGGGTTAAAATTAAACCCAAGTTTTGTTAAACCCCTTAAGTTTTGTTTCTTTTAAAAAATTTCCCCTTAAAAAGAGATTTTAAAAAGGGCCCCTTTATTTTAGTTAATTGGTATAAAAGGGGATTTTTGTAAATAATTTTTTTTCCGGGGTAAAAAACCCCAAGGGGGGAATGAAATTTGGGGAAAAATTTTCCCCATTATCGGGTTTTTTATATTTTGTTACTCCAAACCCAATTAAATTCAAAATTTTTTTTTAAATTTAAGCCAAAATACTAAAAACTTTATTAAAAAATTCTTTTAAAAATTTAAACCAAAACTCGATTTTAAATTTGGGGTTGTTTAACAAAAGTTTTAAAAAAAACCGAAAAAATTTGGGAATTAAAAATTTAAATCTTTTCATTTTTTGATAACAATAAATAGAAAAAATTTTAAAAATTTAAATTATACCCTTAACTGAATTTTACTTTTTTAAAAATTTTAAAAGCTTTTTAAATTTAAAAAAGAACCAAAAGATAAAACTCTAGTTTTAAAAAAATTTATTGTTTAAATTTAAAAAATTAATTTTCAATATAATAAAAATTATTTAAAACTTTTTATTTCCAAAAATAACCCAAAAGCCAGGGGTAAACCCTCATTTAAATTGGTTAAATTAATTTTAAAAGCTAGACAAGGGGTATTTTTTAATTAATAAAAAACCTTTCTTAAATTTTTTAAAATCAATAATTAAAAATCAACATCTTTAAATAGTAATTTTTAATTTGGGTGGAAAAATTTTTTTCTCTAAAAAAAGTTTTATTTTAAATTATTTTTGATTTTAAAATCCTTTGGTTTAAGGGGGTTTTTTAAATTTAATTTTTGAATTTAATAAACCCCAAAAGTTCCCCCTTTACTAAATTATAAAAGTTTTTTGATTCAACAATGGGCCTTTAAGGAAAAAAGGAGGGAAAAAATTTAAATTAGGATCTTTCCTTTTTTTAAAATTATAAATTTTTATGGCTTTTCTTCTTAGGTTTTTTCTGGGGCCTTTTGAATCTTTTTTGAAATTTCCGTCTTTAATTTTTCCTTTAACTAATTACAATTTATTTACTTTTTAAACCCAATTAAAAAAAATTTTTTTACCCTTTAAGTTCCTAATTGCCTTTTATTCCCAAAGGGTCCCCCTTGGAACCCTTTGGTTCAAGGTTAAAAAGGGTTTTTTGTTAAAGGGGAAAAATTAATAGGTTTTTTTAAAAAGTTAAGGAAAAACCTTGAAAACCAAAAAAAATTTAAAACCTTAGATTTTTTTGGGAAAAATCAATTAAAAAGGTAAATAAAAAATATGGAACAAAAAAATTCCCCAAAAAAAAAAATCTTCCAAATTAAAACTAAAAAAGGAAAACCCCAAAAAATAAATATTGCCCCTAAAAAATCCTATTTTTTAAGATTATGTAAAGAGAAAATTTTACCAAATACCCCTATCTTAAAAAACCTAAGTTTGTTCCATCATGGATAAGTTTTTTTAAACCTTTTATTAAAAAAATTATTAAAATTTTAAAACCAAATTTGCCCGGGTTCTTTTTTTTAAAAAGTCCTTTGATCTTTTTTAATTCTTTTATTTTTGAAAAAGGGGGAAAATTTTCTTTGTTTTTCCCATTAAAAGGAATTTAACTAAAAAATTTAATCCCCTAAACGGCCTTGTAATAATTTAAAGTAAAAATTAAAATTTTTTTTTTTTAATTTTTTTTTGGGAATTTTTTATTTTTTTTTAATTTTGCTTTATTTTATAGTTCCAAAAAAAATTTTTTACTCCCTAATTATAACTACTCAAATAAATATGTCCCCCATGATGTCAACTTTCTTTTAATTAAAATGCTTAAAAACCCAAATTTGCAAGAAACCATGGTTTTGATATTAATTAAGAACTACCACAACTTAAACCAGCAAATTTTGTGGGCATTTTTCCATATAAACCTTTTAAAAAAAGGGGTGTTCCCCCTTTCATATTTCCCTATCTTTGGCCCTTGTTTTAAAACTAAAGAATCCAAAAGAAAATTTTTTTAAATTTAAAGCTTTTATATATATATAAAAATATAGAAAACAATTCAACAATTTAATAAATATTTAACCAAAAAAATTTTTAAAATATATATAATATGCCCTTTTTTTAAAATAAAAAAATTAAACCTTCCCATACTTTATAGTTTAAAATTAACAAAATTATACATAAAACAAACCAATAGTCGAAACAAAGTCGAGTCACCAAAAGGTAGCTCAACAAATTTCAAAAAGACTCTATTTCTAAACTTAAAAAGTTCATCCCAAAAAAAACAACGAAAAGAATTAAAAAGGATTTGTGGCCAATTGATTTTCCAGTTTTTTTCCCTTATATTTTTTTTCGCTAACAGCTTTTTTTACCTAAAATTTATTTTAAGCATGGCACCCAAAAACTCCACTTCCAAAAAAAAACTATAGTGATATAAGTAACCAACGCATAGTAAGTTGGCCCTAAGATTAGAGAAATTTCGCCAACTTTAAAAGGGTTTTTAAGGAGTTTCATCTGAAATAAAATAATAAAAAACAACCATTGCTTGTATAATGGAAAACATTTTTTCCCCAAACAACTACCTTAAAACCAATGCCCTTTCCCCTTTCCACAACCTCCTCCCCCTTTGCCACAACCTCCCCCCTTATAAATTAATTTCAACAAAAGGATAAAAAAGGGGACCTTTTTCAACTTCTCTTTTGAAGGGGCAATTTTTGGTTAAAAAATCATGATCACCCCTTTTAATTTGGGTTATAATGCATATCTATTTAAGTTTTGAAGTTCAATATATCTTAGTTCCTTAGGTGTGATCTTTCCCAAAAAACAAATTTCAATAAACACAATCTGCAAAGAAAAGCAAGTGATAATATAGTCAAGTTTGGGAGACATAAAAGCGGACACATAAAACTCCTTACATGCTAAAACCCAAATTACTATGAAACAATCCCCAAAAATTTTAATATTTAAAAATTTTACCCCCAAACTTACATTCACTTCCCATCTACTCACCAAGTGTGACTTATGATATTCCTTCACTACAATGATTTAAAAATAAGAAAAACCATTTAGTGTTTTATTAAAACTCTAACTATTTTTCCTTTTCTCAGTTTTTTTTTAAACTTTAAATTTATAGTTTATTATACCCAAATAATTTTGGTTTTTAAAATCACTTTTTAACAATTTGCATTTTTTGGGGGGTATCCTAGATTTATCCCCCCCGATTCAACCTCTGTTTATAGTTTTTTAAAGAGTATTAAGAATAGTCCTGACCTAACCCCTAAAGGGCCACTTTAAATACATTTAGTATATGTAAAATCTTTTATTTGTTTTTTTAATATCGTTTTTAGTTTGTTTTTACAAATTCTCTCCTTTCCTAACTTTTCACTTCATACGGGCCTCCAATTTTTGCGAAGTTTCTACCATTTCCCCCATGGGCCCAAAACAAAAAACTCTTTACACCCAAAATCCCAAATTCATTTTAGATGAACTTCCCCTTTACTTTATTAAACCAAAAGTTCCAAATTTTTAAATTTCATATCATTAATAATTTTTTCACCAAAAACTTTTCCCTACTAATCCCAAAACTTTTTAAAAACCCAAAAGATTTAATCTCAAAATAAACCCTTTTAACGTTCAATTTTTTGAAAGGAACCCCCTAAGATTAAATTTTTTTAATTTTATTTTTAAAAATTTAAAAAATTTAAACTAATTTTAAAAATGACACTTTGATGGAATTTCTTTAAACCCAAAATTAGATAAAATTTAGAAAAAAAGTTTGTAAAGAAAAAACTCTTTATAGCAATTTTGTACATGTTATAATTTCCTTACAAAAAAATTAGGAAATCGAAATAAAAATAGTAAAAAAAATTGGGTTTGGTTTAAATGATTTTTTTTGAAAATAAACTTTTACATTTAAATTTTAATAAAATAATATTTTTTCCCAGAATCTATATGTAAAAATAGGCCTAGATAATTTTTTTCATAATTTTTTAGGGAAAATTTTCTATTTTTTCCTAAATTAATGAAAAAAGACAAATTTTTTGTGCTCAAAAGAAAAACCCCCCCCGGGCCCCCTAAGCCACCTAGCTAATTTTAGTCTACCCCCTTGAAGTGATTTTTTGATTAGATGTGAGACCCTTTGCTTCCTATAACCCCCTTGACCCCTTTGAACTCCACTTCCCCCAATTTTGTACTAAATTTTTTTTAATTTTTTTCTTTTCCAAATACCTTCCTTTTAATTTTCTTTGGGTGAAGGCAATTTTTCCCCTTTGCTATAAGCTTTTCTAAAAAAGAATTTTAAAAGGGTTTTTTTACTTACAAAAGGGGAAAAGGCTTTTGGGGGGTTTTTTTTTTTTATTTTTTAACATGTGTCTTTTGTTTTCCAAAAAGCCTATAAAGGTCTTAAACCTATATTTGTTTCACCAATCATTTTTCCCCCTTACCCTGACCCTAACAAAAGTTTTTTTTTCCCAAATGCCACCTTTTTTTCCTAATTTTTTGTTAGTTTTTTTTAAATTTTTTTTTATTATAAATTTTTATATAATTTTTGGTAAAATTTTTTCTAATTTTTAGGGAAAATTTTTTTTTACATAAAATATATTTGATTTAAAAAAGTACTTCTAAATATTATTTCATGTTATTTTTATTTTTTTAAGTAAAAAATAGTTTTTTCTCTAGTAGTTCATTAGTTATCAAATTTTTTAACCATTTTTTTTTAATTAATAAATAAAGGCCCCTTTTCCCAACAAAAAATTTAAATTTTTTTAGTTTTTTTATTTTAGTTTGTTAAAACCAAATCCCAAGGTTTAAATTTTTACCTTTAATTTTTTTTAGCTACATTGTAAAATTTTGAACTCAAAAAAAAAAAACTTTTGCAATCACATTAAATTTTTAACCCTATCGATTTTGAATGTAAGTTTATACTAATTTTGGCCGGGGCCCCCATATAAATATAGAAAATATATATTACAATTATGTTAGATACTACATAAAAATACATACAAAATAAAAAATATATACATATGTAAGGAAAAAGCAAAAAATTTATTTTGGTAGTATATATGATACAATTTTAAAAAATATTATATGTCTATTAATTTTGGGTATACTTTTACAAATTTACTAATTTTTGAAAGTTTTTATAAAATTAAATAAAATAGTATCTTCAATACCAATAATTAATAAAGAAAATAAATTTTCTTTAAAAAGGAATCAAAATTATAAAGGGCTTTTTAATCATGGGGTTTTTTTTAGGAAAAAAAAAGACATCTTTTAAAAAAAAAAAGAAAAAAAAAAACAAAAAAATTTTTTTTTAAATTTTTTTCTTTTAAATTTAACTTAAATTTAGAGAGTAATGTAATGTTTAAAACAGAGTCTAAGTCCTTGAAAGAGTAAATTTTATTCCCCTTTTTTATAACTTTTTATTTGGGCCCAAATTCTCAACAAAAAAAAAACTAATTAAGAAAAAAATATTAGTTTTTGCAAATTTTAAAATATTGTAGAGACTGGTGTAGAAGCAAAAAAAAATAAATTAAATATGGGTATAATTTTCACCTAGATCTTATTGGGGAAACCCCTTTAAAACCCCAAATTATAAGACAAAAACGAAATTGAATTTGTGCAAATTAAAGCTTTTACCAGAACAATTTGCCAAAAAAAATAGTTACTAAAGAATGAACATCTAACTAATGTTTTTTATCTATTTTAATTTTGATAGACAAAAATGACAAAGCAATCTAAATTTTTGTAATATAATGTCACAAGCACAACAATAAGAACCTTGGGGATCAAGCCAAATATAAGTGAAAAAATTAAAAAAAGAAAATTTTTTAAAAAAAAAATCTCATATTTTTAAACTTTACTAAAAGAGGAAAAAATAAAACAATTGCAAAGTATACAAGGAAGGGTTTACATAAATCCTAGTTAAATTGGATGCACTTAAGGGGGGAAAAAAAAACAAAATATTATAAAAAAACAAAAATTTAAAAAAATAAGGAAGAAAAATAAATACAAATAAAACTTATCAAGTACAAATAAAAAAACAAGGAAAAGACAACCATATATAAAAATTTTTGTGACAAATTTTTTGCATTTCCTTAAAATTTTTCCTAAAGCTAAGGGAATATGAGCCAAAAAAGGGAAAAAAAAAAAAAAAAAAAAGAGCAAAAAAAGTAATAAAAACTATTAAATTTTTAACATGCCTTAATATTTCCCAAAGATTTAGTTTTGAAAACTTTTTTTGAGAAAAAACTGCTAGTTGGGTTGCAAATCAAACATGTTAGTTTTCTTCTTTCCTTTTTCAATTTTTTATTTAGGCAGGGAACATTCCCTTTTAAACATGTTTCACAAGATCACCTAAACATGATTTTTGACAAAACCCGAAGTTGAAAAGATTAACAATAAATATAACAATGCTTCAAAATTTTTATTTTTTGTCCTACAATAACCATTAAAGCCCAAAAAATTCACAAATTTCCTTTTAGCAACTATCTATAAACCCACCCAGCACTTTTTTAGATAAAAACTAGGGTAATTTTTAATTTTTCCAAAACAACTTTTCCCCTTTGGGTTTTGCACAATATCTTTTTTTTGAACAATTAAAAGGTTTTTCTCCACCATAGTTACATCTACAAATGCTTTAATCCCTTTAATGATCATTTTTCTAAATGAATAAAACTTCACCTAAAGTTTCCCTTAAGGCCATTTCCTTTTTATGAACTCAATTTCCCTTTAACTATCTTTTTTTGATATCGTTGGTTTATTCCTTAGGGACCCTAAAATAATCCCCAAAAAATTTTTGTAGATAAAAAAAAATTTTTTAGGAAACATGAAATTTTTTCCATATGGGGAAAGCTCAAATGAGGGAGAAAACCCTCTAACCTAAACTTTTGTAGTTGAGGGTAACTCGCAAAGCTTTTCGCTAAAAAAAGTAATCAAATTTAAACCCCTTACAATGCAAAAACATCTTGCTTAAAAACTACAAATCCTAAAAAACAATTTTTTTCCTGGGAAAAAAAACTTTTCCCAAAAAAAGGCCAAAAAAACTGTTCATCTTTAAAATATTTCAAAAATGGGCCTTTAAAAGTTTGGGAGCTTTTCCCAAACCCCGGCTATGGGCAAGGATTTTATCGAAATACATGATACCCATACTAGTCAAATCTAGTAATACTTTACTCATTAGGTTTCATGAATGTTTTGGGGACAATAAATAGACCAAAGTGTAAAACCAACCATTTTTTAAAAAGGCCCCCAAAAAAGTTTTTTTCTTTTTTTTCCTAGTCTCAAACATATTTATGATATAGGTTTCCCTTTTTTTCAATCTTTAAAAAAAAACTATACCCCCATGGGGCTCATCCCCAAAAAGTCATTGGGGCCCCATAAATTTTTTTGATGGCTTAGCTATCCCAAAACATAAATTTTTATGTTTTATCCTTTTTTTGGTACAAGTGGAAAGGGGACACAAAGTGGGTTGAGAAATCTTTTTCTTATTCTATGCCAATTTAGGTTTTTTTGCCTACTTTTGGAGCTTAATTTTCAATTTAAGGTTTTAAATTAAGAGCAACCCCTTTAAAAAAAGCAAATTTTTATCACAATTCAACGCAATACTTAATGTCTCTAATTAGTAGTAAGCCCGTAGGAGAGGGTCAACTCTCTAGTCCCATCCTAAAAGGCTTTATTTAAAGAATCAATCCAACGGACCTTTTCCCTAAAGCACCCAATTTTCATTCACCTTCCAACAAACTTGAATACAGTTCGACCCTTTTAGCCCCCTTTAAAATTTTCATATAATCATCATCATTTGAAACCTTTTATATATTTTCAAAGTCCCTTAAAAACCCTATCCCTTTTAAAAGACCCACAAAATTTTTTGAATGCACTTCAAAAAAGTAATCAAGCACAAACATCCCCTCGTGATCTTTTTCTTTTAGTCCCAAAAATTTACACTTTCCCCTTCCCCCATTCCCCTTTTCTTTGCAAATATCAAATTCTTCGACCACAAAGTTACATACTCGTGGGAATTTTAAAAATTTGGGAAACATAACCTTAAAACCTCTTCATAGTCCCTGGCAAACAAAAAAATTTGTCGGCCAAACTTCCCGTTAAAATATTCATCTGCATCTTTGCTTTCCCGCAAAAAAGGTTAGAATTTTCATCTTTATATTTTGTAAAACCCCTTTTGGAGATCAATTTTCCCCTTTTCCATATACCCATCAAAGTTATCTATAGCCCCTTCTTTCTCATTTTTCTTTTGGGATTTTTATTTTGTCCCCACATACCCCTTTGTAGGTCAACATTAAAAAAACGGGCCCCACTCTTTTTTTTCTCAAATTTTGGGAAATCTCATTGAACTTTTTCCCCATTTTTTCATCTCTTCTTATATTAGCTCATTCATCCCTTTTGGCATTTTCATCAAAAAGTTGAAATAAACCACTAACCTTTTCAATAGTTAATGCAAGGGTTTGGGTACTATAACCATTAAATATTGTACTTATTTATCAAAAACTAGGGAAATTTTTAGTACATTCCTCCCACATCATAGGGAAACCCCTTTCACATCCCCCAACACCATCATGAATACTTAGATTCAACATCTTACCCTTTTTATTCCCAAATGCAAAATCCCAAAAATGCAAATAATAAAAAAAACAAGAAAAAACCCCCAAATGTAAAAATCATTAAAGGGTACCAAAACTTTAGCTACAAAATTAACTCTCAAAAAAGAATATACCCAAAAATGACTTCACAAAGACAATAAAATTCCGGGACTTTAACTACTCTCACAAAATACCAAATTTTACACCGAAACATTGAAACCCAAAAAATATGATAACCTTGGGAGAAAAACTATTACCATTTAATCTAAAGATGATTCAAAGTATATCCCTCTAATTTTAGAAGAAATAAAATGGGGGTTTTTTCTAAGGTTTTTTGTAACTTATGAGGGAACTTTAATTGAAATGACATACCAAAAGTAATACATAACCTAAAAAATTTTTTAGATTTGATGTAAAAATGGGAAAGGGAAAAGGGGACTTGCCATAAAACCTTTTCAAAGAGATTTAAAGAGCATTGAACTTGAGAGGGAGTCCTACTAAAAAAAAAAGAGAATATGGTTTGGAATAACAATTCTTAAATAAAATTTTGGGTACTATACTACGAGGGAAAAATTTTTAGTAATTTCCCCCCTAAGGCAAAAAAAAGAAAGGAAAAAGACAAAAAGGGTACGAAAATTAAAAATGAAAAATGAGTAAAATATACATTCTAATATTATGCTTTTCATAACTAAAAAGAGACCAACTATTGGGAGGTCCCCCACATACTGGGATAAAAACCATAGATTAGCTCCCTTTTTAAAAAAACCCGACCTTTTTTAAAATATACAAAACCCCCTACATAAATATTTTCCCAAGATTACACAAGCGAAGAAAATAAACCAAACAAATTTAATATTAAAAGTTTTCTGCATTATCATAGCAAAAAAAAATGTCCAAGACCAAAATCCCCAAAAGAATATAAATTAGGGGAAAGAAATCGAGATAGTAGTCCACATGGCTACTAAAAAAAAGAAAAACAAAATTAAATAGCAAGTCAAGTCCAAAAAGTTCAACTAAATTGTTATCCCTTTAAATCTAGCACTTTTTTCCATACACTTTTCCCCCAAAAAAAATTTGGGCTCACATTGAAATAGGGCCCAAAACCCCAAGCGGTTTAAAAGGGCTTCTTTCAAACCCAAAAAACTTCAGGAGTATAAGTTAAAAAAGCCCTTTGTAAAAAATATCCCCCAACCATACCAAAAAATCAAGTCATTACAAGTAATTTAAAAAGCGTTAAAAAATTTTTCAAACCAAAAATAAACACACAAGTACATACGGTTAATCGGTTTTCGTATCAACCCAAAAAATTTAAACCCTTTTAACGTTAAAGTTTGGGGAATTTCATAACACCCCATCAAATTTGGGAAACCCTACTTGAAATTTTCAAAACTACAAAACTCCAAGTTTCCCCTTTTTTCCCACGAAAAAAAATTTTTTGAACTTTTAAAAAATCTAAAATTTGTAAGAGTTTAAAACCCCTAAGTCCATACTCCTTTCCCCAAATAAAAATTTTTTAGAAATTCCCAAACCCCTTTGTCAAGAGGTTTACCCTTCAATAACTAGTAAAACCCCTAGACTAAGGTAAGATCAAATTTTTTAAAGGTAAATCATACTAAAAACTTTTAAATTTCATTTTTGGGATAAAACCCCCATACTTTTTTTTTCCTTTCGTGTGATATGACAACCAATATATATAGATAAAATCAACGCATCTTTTTGTATGAAAAAATAAAACTAGTAACCGAATCAAAATTTAAATCTGATTTTTTAAGGTAACAAACCAATTTTCAAACCATTAATTTTCTTAAAATTTTTTGAAAGGGGCCCCTATTAATTAAATTTAGGGATTTTCCATCCCAAACATTTAACTACAATAGCAAAAACCACAAATCAATTTTAAAAAAAATTAAAGTAAATTTTCAAAATCACAAATAATATAAATTCACCCAAGTTTCCTTACAAATGAAGTAAGGTTTAAGATTAACTGGAGATCGATATTTTTGAGTAAAATTTTTGGTTTAAAAAATAATAAATTTTAAATAGGAAATATTTTAATACATTGAGAATTCCATTCAAATTTAAATTAAATTTTGGTTGGGGTTTTTTGATTTAATGAGGATAAAATCTTTCCTTAAATATGAGGTCTTATAAAAATGTAAAGTTTTGAATAAAAATCAGAACAACCCAAAAAAAAAGGACTCCCATTTCTATAATGGGTTGGGGTTTTAGGGATAATTGGGCAATGCTTTATTATCTTTAGTCCCTTTTAAAAGGGGGTTTAAATTTAGGATTAACCAAAAGGTACCTAAATTTGTATTAAAATCTTTGAAAAATTTAGGAAAAAATAAAAAAAAAAGAAAAGAAAAAAAAAAATAAAAAAAAAAAAAAAAAAAGATTTAAAAATTATAATTTTAAAAAAGAAGAAGAGTTTAAAAATTTTTTATTTTGAAGTTGGTTCTAACTTTGGTGTATTTTGATTTTTTTAATTTAATGTTTATGGTTTTTTCCTTTTGGCTTTGTTAGATTAGGTTTTGGTTGTTAAGGTTAAATGTAATTTCCTTATTTAATTAATAATTGAATTCAAAACTTTATAAAAATTACTTTAAACCATTTTAATTTTATATTTTCATAAATTCATTTACTATAAAAGATGTCGAAGGTAGGTTGCCTGGCCTTTTCCTTAGTAGGAATTTTTTAAACATTTGAATTTTAATTTTGTGAATAAAAATATGTTTAATATTAAAAAAATTTAATTATAAAAAGATTTATTGATAAATATGGTTTTGATGACAAATCCTTTTACATTATTAAATTTTTTAAATTTTTTTTTAATTATAAAATAATTCCAAAATTTTATTTTAAAAATTCTTAAAATTAATTTAAGACATTTCCCATACTTTATTAAAAAATTAGAAATAATAATAAAAAAGGAATGAAATAAATAAAAATAAAAAAAACCCTTTAAATTTTTGGGTAAAAAAGATTTTTATAAAAAAATAGATTTGAGTTTCTAACCTTAGGTTGAATTTAACTTTGTTTTAAATTGTTTTAAAATTTTTAAAAAAATAAAAGTTAAAAATTTTT
>JAMXBC010000440.1:0-22227 GCA_024138005.1 Lumnitzera racemosa | reverse complement strand
ATTTTTGGAAATAAAATAGCTTATCATCTTCGGCCATGCTCTTGATGTCCAACATCATTGTCGAGAATTTACGGACATACTTTCTAATGTCATCACCCTGTCGAAGTTCCTTCAACTTCTTTCGGGCATTGTACTCAACATTCTCAAGGAAAAAACTAAGTTCGCAACTCAGCCTTTAAACTCGACCCATGTATCTACATGAGTATTGCTATTTAGATATCCTCATATTTGGTGCGCCACCACAGTTTGGCATCACCAGTTAAGTACATTGTGGCTATGGTGACTTTGATCTTTCATCATTTGTCCCACAGCAGCGAAGTTACTGCTCCATATCAAATAGAAAGTTCTCCAACAACTTGGCATCCCTCACGCCAGTGAATGCCTTGGGTTCAGGCATCTTTAAATGTCCTGCATGAGCAGGAACATGAACGGGGGCAGGGATAAGAGCATTTCCCACAGCCCGAGTTAAAATAGCTACTTGTGTCTGTAGCTCTTGAACAGTCTCAATGGAGGCACGAGTAGTAACTTGTCTTATGACGTCTTCTACTTGAGTCTCCAAGTGTTTGTCTTGGCCTCATCAGTCGTTATGTGCATTTCCTCTCTAAGGGTTTGCACTGTAACACCAAAATTCTCAACCATCTCAGTTATCTTAGGATTCATCTCTTGATGATTGGTCTCAACTTCAGCCACTCTACTAACAATGCGACCAGATCATCTATTCGCTTAGAAACTCCCTTGAGGATTTCCTCAAGGCTATCTAGTCTCTTGCTCACTTCCTCTTGTCGGGTCATGGTCGTTCCCATTGGAATAACCTAGGCTCTGATACCAACTGTTACGGTCTGGGGCTTTCTTTAGCACGGAAACAGACCGTGCAACGCTTACTATCCTGCCTCTGCAGTAGTAAGCAAGCCTAACTTGCATGCAACGCTAGCCAACAAGGCCTAAACCTGTAAGAAACACAACCAAGGAAGAAAGTCAACAGATTATAAGAGACACAATTACGAATGGAAAAAGGAATAGCACACTTTTATTAATTCTGACAGTAATATAAGGTTGCAATGTGTGTGCACGGGAGTACAGTATATTTTAACAGGTACAGTCGGTCGTGATTAACCAACGTGGTGAATAAGAGCTTCAACCTAAAAGAGTACTTACACCCCCGTAAAAAGCTTTATGGACATTATTGGGCCTGGCAGGAGTAGACATTAAAACTGGTGAAATGGCACCACTTTCTAAAAGTGAAAATTTCTAATAATAATAAGACCCTATCTACACAAAAATAAAGTTCCCCCCTTTTATGTTACAATATGTATAAAAGAACGGTCTCTTGTTAGTATAAGTATCTTACAAAAAGAGACCTTGACACTTTGCTTTAATATAGTTAACTTGCATGATATATGTCTCGGCCTAAGAATAATTTGCTTAATATATCTACATGCAATTAGTTTTTCAGTTGTCTAGAGTATTGATTGGAAATGTCACATATTATCTCAGTAACTCAAGAGAAAGTGGTAAGATAGGCATTTCAAAGCTCATGAGATTCACTTTTTAACACATAGGCATGAGTTGATAGAAAAAGAATAATGATTGTACTCTTTTATAAGAATAGTTGTCTTCTATTTGAGTAAATAGCATTAGACTACTCCTACGAACTTTTAAATTGCACGGACACCTCTAAACTTTAATATTGAACACTTTCCTCCCTATGATAAGCATGGTTACCATTTCTTTTACAAATATGGAGGTTGATGTATCATTAACTATTATTTATTGGAAGTAGCTTTGATTCCATTTGATATTAATTTTTGAGTGTATTGTTAATGACATATGTCAATTGAATTACATCAAAAAAAATTAAGGTAAGCGTGTTCTAAGACATTATAATCATTATAACCAAAAAGTTTGCATTATCGAATATTGTCATAACATTAGAGGTAATTCTAAGACATATTACATAGACCTACATATCATAAAATAATTATTAATATCATAAGTTATCTTCAAGTTTTGATGATTGGAGTTTTCAAACTATCAAGTTTAGAATTTTCAAGAGATGTTCTACTTTTTTACTTAAACTTACTATGAGGCTATGTGTAAACCTCATAAATTTTCTAAAACAAGGGTAATAGATTTTTCAAAAGATACCATTAGTGTTGGTAAAATGACTAACCATGAACTTGAGAGACTACGCAAAAAAAACCCTAACTTAAACTCCTAAAGCCTTAGATGATAGCCTCAACCCAAGTTTGCCCAACACTAAGAGCCCTAAAATCCTAAAAACAAATGCCAATAACTGATATTAACTTCAAAGGTTAACATAATCTAATGAAACCGCCCCCAAACCTTAATGGGAAAGAGACTGACGATCAAAGCCTATAAGATTCTCTAAAACGGATAAAAGGTAAACGAAGCCAAAAATGAATATTGACATAAACACCCTAACAATGAATTTAAAACCTAAAAAGAATACTAAAACCTTAAATGAAACCCCAAAACCCTAATTAAAACCCTTCATACATACAAATCCTTTATATGATTCTAAAACCCTAATTAGATGTTTAAAACCCCAATCTAATATCGAAAACCCTAATCTAACTATTGAACTCTAATTAAATAGTAAAACTATTCACTAATCATAGGCTAATCTCTTAATTTCCCTAAAACCCTAATCTACCCCCTAAAATGTACTTGAGCAAAAATAACTGGTCTTAATTCCTTAAACTAGTTAGGCAAGATGAGCTAACTCACTTGACTAACTTAATATGACACATTAATTCCTAAGCTACATCTAATATTATTAAGTGTACTAGTAATTAAGATTAAGAAACTTAATTACACCTTAATTAACTAGATTTTACATCATAATTAACTATAAGTTAAGAGTAATTGATCATATGTAACTGAAGTACTATATAAAAATATCTCCTTATTAATGCCAACATTACACTTAAGGAGACAATGTAAAACCCTATGAACTTTCGAATCTAAACTCGAAGTAGGTTATAAGAGTTAATGGATAATCCTTATAACCGCTTAAGATATAATAATAATAACCTTAAATAAAATGAACAAACTCTAAATAATAAGTCACAAACCCTAAATAATAAGTCGAGAAACCCTAAAGGAAGTAAAATTGATTGATTGGCAAGTATACCAGTCAAGTTATAATATAGTGGTCACAAGTCCAAGTTGTCGATTCCTCAAGGATTGCACACGCTGCTCACACTTGTTTTATTGTTCTACTTATGAAAGAATGATTAAAATTCAATTATAGAGCAAATAATTAAAATCTAACAATCAAGACAAATAAGATTGTGCAACTATAAATTAATAGAATAATAGTAAAGCAAGAACCCCAAATGACTATATGGGTATCTAGACTCCATCTCACAGAAGAATTAACATGTAACAATTCAAAAGATATTCTAATTCATTCTCTATTCTTATTAACTGGGGGAATTCAAATTATGTGCTAATAAGAGTTTGCTTCTCTACTAACTCTTAACCCTAATTGCATTATTTGAATTGCTTCTATAATAGAATGAATTAAGACAACATTAGAAAAATAATTCTCTTTAAAATTTATTATAATAAATTTTAGAAAAACTCTATAACTTTTTGCTAAGATTACAAATAATTCCTATTAATTGCATATACGCCCTAAAATTACGTTTAGGCAATTGTGCCTAGATTTAGGACCTCTGAGAAAAACTTCTCCGATTAAGCCAAAACTTTACGACTGTGATAAAAAAAGTTAGTTGAAGTAGCTCAGTAAAGTTAAATTTCAAAAATAATTACCCAAATCCCTAATTTTACCCTTAGAAATGTGTTTTTTTAATATAGTGTAAAACTCGTCGAAACCCTTAAAACTAAACTCGAGATGTGATGAAGACTTCGAGATAAGTTAATTAAGTTATAAAAGAAAATAGAGTAGTATAATATATTGTTTGAGTATACACGTATTTTTATAAGTATACCTGGTATTATATAGTAATTATACCCATAAATTAACAAAAAATTATATAATTATATATAATGAGATAAATTCATAAAAATAAATAAGAAATATAACTTAAAAATAAAAGACATGATAGAAACATGGTTATATGTACATAACAATTTATTACGCATAATGTATGTATAGGAAATATACCTGTATATTAATGAAATAACTAAATATTAACATAATATACCCAAATTACTCAAATAATACTAAAAAATAGTAAAACATAGCCAAATGAATGGGAGTTTCTAGAACTCAGCCATGGTATCATCCAAGCAGCTAAATAGGCTGGATCAAAAGAAGATTCAAACTCACAAGCAACCTGTTCCTTGGAAAAATGTGAGAAAAAAAAAACAAAGAAAATTAACTAAAATTATGAGAAAAATCCAAATGACTCACACTATATATATAGCACACTAGACATAATTTTATACCTTAGGACCCAAGAATACTTAAAAGAAATTTCGGGGTGAAATTTTAGTAAATTAGGAAATTAAATAGAAAAACAAAGTAACCACCTGCCCTAGTGCAGTTCCTTGACCTTTCGATGATCTACTGTTGAACCCTTTCACTACTTAGCAATCCACGCCATGCTTAGGCCTTCTGATAACCAACCATCTATTGTCGGTCGCTGAAGCTTTGATAAATAGGTGCTTTAAGTTTTTGCCTTATTTTTGCTTTATTTTGTAAAAATATTAAATTTATCCAAAAAAATATTTAAAATATTATATCTTGATTATTTCATATATCCTTTTGTGTGATATTTTTATTTTTTTAAAATTTAAAATACTTTATTTTACTTGTTTAAATTAAAAGTTACTTTTCCCATCCAAAAAATTTAAAATTTAAAATTTTTCAAAATTCTTTTAGTTTCCCACCCTCAAAATTTTTTTTTTAAGAATACATTTTAAACGTGTTTTTAAATTTTTGTTTAACCAATATCTAGATTTTTAATTTAGGTATTTTTAAATTTATCTAATGAAATTTTTTTTACCCAAAATAGCTAGAAATAGGGTAAAAATTTTTTTAATTAAAATAAAAAAAAAAAGTTTTTTTAAAAAATTTTAATTGAGGGAAAAGATGTCCACAAAATTTTTGGGTTTGGATTCATAATTTTTTTAAAAATTTTTTTTTAGGATATATTAAAAATTAATTTTATATAAAAAGGAATAATTTTAATTTTTTTTAAATTAAATACAATTTAAGGGCCCCTAAAAAATTTTTGTAATTTTTTTTTTTTTTTTTAAAAAAAAAAAAAAAAAAAAAAAAAAAAAAAAAAAAAAAAAAAAAAAAAACCAAAAGAGGTAAATAAATTCAAAAACCCAGGGGAAAACCATGCATTGACTAAATTTCCCATATTTTTAAGGAAAGTCTATAGAAATTTTTAAAAGGGAAATTATTTGGGGGGACTTGAGGGTATTTATTATGAATTTACTTCGTAAAAAAATCTAAATTATAAAAACCGATTATACATTTTTAGTAATAAAAAAAAGGCCCTAAATGTGAAAAAAATTTAAAATTGAAAAAATAAAAACCCTAAAAAACATTTTTTAAATAAGGGGAAAAAAAATAAAAATTTGGGGGGAAAAAAAAGGGGGGGAAAATTTTTTTTAACCATTTTTAGAAAATAGTTCTTTTGAGGGGTTTTTAAAATTATATACATTTAGGGAAAAAAATTTAATTAAAATTTTTAAATTTAGAAAAAGGATTATTTTAAAAAATACCCCCTTTTTACATAAAACAAATTATAATTTTTTGGATAAAAACTTATTTTAGGAATGCATGGGGATTTTGCGCGAAAACCCTTTGGGTCATTTTAAAAAAAAAAAAAATTTCTTTTTTAAAAAATTTTATTGTTGGGTTTTTTGTATGAAAAAAAATGATACTATTTTTTCAAAATTTAAAAAGAAAAACCTAGGTAATAAAACCCAAAAATTCTCTTAATATTATGAGAATTTATTTCTATGAAAAAACCTTATCGAATTAAAATTTTTTTAAAATTGATTGATTGAAAGTACTTTTTTGGGGATACAAACAAAACCCAATGTATTATAATTTTTTTAATATAAATAGTATATAGGGTCTTACATTTAAACAAAGCATCGACGATATGATTTTTTCCATAGTGAGCATAAAGGATAGGAAAATTTTGGTTTTTTTTTCGAAAGCTTTTTTTCCGTTTGTTGAAATACTGTATTTAAAGTATCTGGGAGGTTTATAAGTACTTCAATTGGGGTTTTAAAAAAAGTAACTTTTGGGTACACTTTACCAATTTGTTTTGGTTTAAAGTGTTCTTTTTGGGGTGGGTTTTAGGGGGGTTTTAAAAAACCCCTTTTTAGCATGCAAAATTTTTGCTTTTGATTTACTTCATTTTGTATTGTGTGAACTTTTTTGGGGCTCCCCTTTTAAATGAAACTAAGAATAAAAAACTGAAACATGAAATAGCAACCTTTGGGTTTGGAAACGATTTAAGGAATTTTAAGCCCTTAAATACCGATTTTCTTTTGTTTAAAAATAGTAAATGGTTTTTTCCCCCACCCTTTATTTTTGGAACAAAAATAATGGGGGGAAAAAAGGTCACAGTAAAGGAAAGGGGTTTAAGGGGCCCCATGGGTTCAAAATTTATTAATGGGAGGGGGGGGTATTCTATATTTCCCACAAAATTTGGGGTTTTTTTAGTTTGATTTAAAAGTCAGGGAAAAAACCCCTCAACCCGGGGGGTTGGAGGAGGGGTTTTTTTGAAAAATTTCTCTAATTTTTACAATGGACTGGATAATTTTTGTAGGATTTTTTCAAGTGATTGATTGCATTGTAAATTTTAAATTTTAAAAAGATAACCTTGTTTGTGATTGCTGGTTTTCTTTTCTTTAAATCCCCTCCCCCTAACTGAGCTTTTGTTGTGCTTTTCATTTCCATAGACTTTTTTTTTTGGCGGGGGGTGAGTGGGGAGTCAAGAAAGTTCAGATATCACCACCTTCAAGTTTAAATCTTTTAGTTAGTTGGGGGGGGGAAAATAAAAAAGGGAAAAAAGAAAAACCACTGAATCTGAGCTTTTTACTTTTCATTTTGGTTTTGAGGGGAAAATAATTGGGAAAATTTCCTTTTTGGATGCCCACCCCAAAATTTTTAAAATTTTTGACCTATCGCTTTTGTAAACTCTAAATGTAAATTTTTTAACTCTTTTAAAGGGGGGAAAAAGCTTTTTTATAAATATTGTTTTTTTTATTGAACAACAAGTTGTCGTTTTTTTTAATTTAAAAGGGATTTTTAAAAAGCTATATCACAGGGTTTTTGGGTTTTTTAAAAAAAAATATCAAAATAGAGGGTTTTAAGCAAAGGTTTTTGAATTATGTATGGGCCTTTTTAAAAGAAATAGAAACTTTTTGTTTTGTTAAAATGTGAGGTTAGCTTCTATCTTTTGAAATTTGTTTATATGGGGGAAAGGGCTTTTACAACTTCTGCTATTCGGGGTGTCTTCTTTTCCCCTTTTAAATGAATATCTCATTAGCTATTTGTAAGATTGTGTCAAAATCACTAAAACATGAAAGTTTTCAAAGTCATGGTATGACTACGCCCTATGTACACCGGCGTGTACTTGGTTGTGTACTTCTAGTGTGTTTTAATTGCAACATTCTTCTACAAAATTCAAAAAAAGTTCTTAAATAAGGGATTACAGCTAGAGAACATAGGTGTGTTCTTAGGCATGTTCTTCTTTGGACTTCAGATCTTCCATAATTTTTACTTTTGAACTTGCTATCTTTAATCGGCCCTTAAATCAAGTGAAATTCTTCTCAATCTTTAGGCAATTTTTCATCCTTTTGACTTCAATGATTCCTCCAAATCTTGAAATCAATAAAGTACTCATCTAATTATCAAATTTTAATAAAATTCACATCAAATGGAAAAAAAGTATTATAAAGCATATGAATAAATATGTATAAAATCACATTTATAAAAAACCTTAAAACCCTAATTATATGCGTAAAAACTTAAAAACCTTAATATGCAAGAAACCCTAAAATAACTATAAAATCTTAGTAGATCTACCAAAACCCTAATTGAACAACTCAAAACCCTAATATAACTAAGTAACCCTAATTAGATAGTAAAATCACTCACTAAATATAATTAATATTACTAATCGTCTTAAAACCCTAAGTATCAATTGTATATACAAATCCAATAACTATAAGTGGTCCCAAATGCTTGGAACCCTAAGAAATTAGATAATATAAATTAATAAACTCAATTGGAATGATAAGATATGACAAAACCCTATATCAACCTAAATTATGCTTAATTTGCTTAATCATACTTAATCATAATTAATTGTCTTAATTACACCTTAACCCCAACAACCAACTTTCGTTACATTGTAATTAATAAGAGGATAAGAATGATTAAGGACAAAAGATAAGGGTTAGTTTGCAAATCAAAGAACACGTCCTTTAGAAGACAAAATCTCTCCTCATTTGGTAAAAAGTAAATAAGGTATGATAATATCAAAATGAGGCCACGTACCATCACCCTAAAATAACCACCTTTTGTGCCCTTATACCACCTTCATGATCTACGATATCACCTACTAAAACCAACATTTAACTACATTCTTCATTTTTAGAAAACCTTAGAAAATACTTTTAGAAATCTAAACAAAAATCAAACGAAAAGGAAGAAAAGTAAGAGGATATGTTGACTGCCCCTTGTCTATTGCCTTTAACTATTACCATACTACATGGCTCCAAATCACAAACCACTACCACCCAAAGGCCATACATACACCTTAGTATTCTACCAATAAAAAATTTGCTACCAAAGAGACATGTTTCAACTTCATTTTTTAGTAGAAAAGTTGGAACTCATGTAGACCAGCGTAACATAAAAGTCACTTAACTTGAGTTTCTTATTTACATAAGCTATACCTATGTTATCTTGAGAATTTATGATTATAAATACTAGATAAACATGTTATAATCATGTACATGACATTTTAGAGCTATATAATCACATATTCATTTATGTACTTAGTCAGTGTATTACTTACACTCTAGAAGTATAGGAGTTAAATCAATGTAGATAACTTAAAAAAAAAGTTAAGAAAACTCCATGAAACTCTAAAATACCATGCATGCTGCCCTTCCTTAGTTAGTCCTATCTTGTTTTCATCATATTACATAATGTTATTAGCTTAAAATAAGTAGAAATGAAATGTGATTAAAACAAGGAAACACACTAGAATAAGTATTGGAAAAAAGAAGTTGGAGAAAACTTTATAAGAAACCTACTTGGTTACCTCTATTAATGGAGTTAATGAGTTATAAACTCTTATTAACTAATGTAATGACATAATTAATTAGTGTAAAGTATGATTTAGATGTAATTAATAAAGTTAAGTTAGATGATGTTGAGTTAATGGCTAAACTAGTCTAAGTAGAGATTAGAGTCTTAAAAATAGGATTGAAGGCCCAATAAATGAAAATAACCATATCTAAATCTTAATAGTAAATAGATTTATCTTAGAGTTTTTAGTAGACTTAGGCCTAAAACAATAAATAAGATTGGTTTAAGACCTCAAAGAGTGATTAGGCCTAAAATCCTCTCAAAAGGACTAAAAAACAAGGCTAATTACTATAGGGCAAGTTTGTTTATTGAACCAAAGGTTAACTAATTAATTTTAATGAGAATAAAACAAAAGTGGATTATTAAACTAAGTTTTTATTTGACTATATTGAGTTAATTGAATAAGATCGATTAATTTGTTTAATAATTAAATATATCAGTTGACTCTACGAGATATTTAATATTTTGAGTGATAATCAAATGATTTTAAAGTTGGATTGCAAAGTGTATTTATTCATTGTGTATTAAAAATGATTTTAAGAGATACTTGGACTACCAGTATGCAGTACAAAGAAGAACCAAGTTGACGATGTAAATCCCTGAATAACATAAAGAAAAGCTCTCTGACCTTGAAAAGCCGGCATGCCAATACACTTGTCAGTGCTCATGCTAGTATTACATTTACTTACCATTGTGCCGGTAAGAGTTAGGAATTAGCTCGCCTGTAAGCATGTTCCAAATAGCCGTTAGAGCATTTAATTTTGCGATAATAGGAAGAATTCAATAAGCTAGTATAATGCTTAACAACTCGACCAAAATGAATTAAGAATTGATATTCCATGCAATCAAAAGACATTCTCATACATTTTTTAGCCTCATTACTTATTTTGTTTCTTATACTCTTTATGGCAATCAAACAAAAAGAAACTTAGTGTGTAGTCTTAAGTGTTCTTATATTCGTAATCTTAAGAGAGAGAAAAGCACTGTATTTGAGTTTGTTGTGTGTAATAGTGATTATGTAAGCTTGTATAGCTCTTGGAGCATTGTATTGAGAAAGTAATATAAGCTTTAAACTTAAGTCAAGTGACAGTAAGATTGAACTTAGTACACAAAGTTTAGGGTGATTGGTTAATTGAATAAGATCGATTAATTTGTTTAATAATTAAATATATCAGTTGACTCTACGAGATATTTAATATTTTAAGTGATAATCAAATGATTTTAAAGTTAGATTGCAAAGTGTATTTATTCATTGTGTATTAAAAATGATTTTAAGAGATACTTGGACTACCAGTATGCAGTACAAAGAAGAACCAAGTTGACGATGTAAATCCCTGAATAACATAAAGAAAAGCTCTCTGACCTTGAAAAGCCGGCATTTCCAGTACACTTGTCAGTGCTCATGCTAGTAGTACATTTACTTACCATTGTGCCGGTAAGAGTTAGGAATTAGCTCGCCTGTAAGCATGTTCCAAATAGCCGTTAGAGCATTTAATGTGCGATAATAGGAAGAATTTCAATAAGCTAGTATAAATGCTTAACAACTCGACAAAGAGAATTAAGAATTGATATTCCACTGCAATCAAAAGACATTCTCATACATTTTTTAGCCTCATTACTTTTTTTTGTTTCTTATACTTTTTACTGGCAATAAACAAAAAGAAACTTAGTGTGTAGTCTTAAGTGTTCTTATATTCGTAACTTGAGAGAGAGAAAAGCACTATATTTGAGTTTGTTGTGTGTAATAGTGATTATGTAAGCTTGTATAGCTCTTGGAGCATTGTATTGAGAAAGAAATATAAGCTTTAAACTTAAGTAAAGTGACAGTAAGATTGAACTTAGTACACAAAGTTTAGGGTGATTGGTTAAAGGATCTGATCAAACTTAAATTATAAACTATAGATAGAAATATTAGTAAAAATGACCCGTAAAATTGAATTTAAGAAAATAAGTAATAAAATAAGATACTATAAATTTTAAATTTTAAGTATAATACTTGTTAATTATCGAAAAAGCAAAAGTGTAATCTAATAACTAATAATTACTAAAGATAGATTATATGTACCTAAAAATCATACAATTACCTAACTAATAATTAAGAATGTTCACTTTGTACCCTATATGTATTTACGTGTAGCTAAAAATACGTGAAATTACTTAAATTAGCTAGAAACTTATTAAATAATTAAAGAAGATTATTAAATAATTAAAGAAAATTATTAAATAATTAAGAAAAAAATCAGAAGAATAGGGAATGATTTGGATTTGGTCACGGCAGGTCAAGAATCGAAGAAGAAAAATGAACCAATAAAAAACAAGCAACACAAAAGGCAAAATTGAGAAATTTAAGTAATGTCTTGTCCAATTAAATGCATAATAATTACTACAAAACTCTAAAAAATAACAAGAAAAATTACAAAACTCATTTGGATAGTTGGAAGTTAGAAAAAATTAAGAGCATCGAAATTTGAAAAAAAAAATTAGGGTTTAGAAAATTCTTAAGCAAATCTGTACAGTGGGCTTGTGAACTAAAACCCATATACCACTACCTCCTGAAACTCAACTACCACCACCCACTCACTCTAGACCCATCGCCTGAACCGCCGACATACCTGAACTGCGTTAGAGGCCCAAAAGCCATCGGACCGGGCGAGTCTCACATCTGCTTCGATTTTGTACAATTTCTTTAAATTATTTATTTTACCTAGAAAATTATGAAATTTATTATTATGAGGTTTTATATATATGTAGATTTAAGGGAAAATAATGATTAACTTTAATTACGTCTGTAAATATGGGGTTTTCTTAAAAATTAAATAAAAACCTAACATGATTATAACTAGAAATAAATAAGCTTAGGAGTGTAATTTGGAGCTCAAATTTTTCTATAAAATGTTTAAGTGATATAGAACAGCGCTATGAAGCCTTTATTTAAATTTAATTTTCAAAATTTTTAAGTAATTTTTTAGCCCTAAAATGATGGAAAAATTGGGTAATTTTGGGTTAATTAGGTGATTAAGTGATTAATTACTGATTTAGATGGTAATTAGATGTTTAAGGATATTAATCTCTAATGTAGAAACCTAATCCTAGTCTTTGGAGTGTTAAGTGTAATTAATATAGGAATTATGTAGTAATTGTAGGAAATTAGGAAAATGTGGAATTGAAAAATTTAATAAATATGAAAAATTAGGTTTATTTGGATAATATAATAATAAAAATCAGTACATAATAAATCTAAAACAAAATTTAATTTTAGGTAATTGTATAAAAAATGTTAAATTTTCTCACATCGGGAGTAAATCCAGTACCCCAATCAGGATTAGAGTGTACCGATATTTTTAAAACACTAAATTAAGACCCAATGTGATATTAGAATACTCGAACTTAATGTAATTAATTTCACATTAGGATTCGAGCATATTTAGAATTATTCGTAGTTAGAGACTATATATAATCAAAACTGGAATCTAATTTAGAAACCGAACCCGAAATAAGGTAAAATGAATCATTAGTAAATAATAGGTTACATGGAAAAATGAGTTAAATTATAACTTAGAATATGAATCATAAAAGTATACGTACTAAAAAGACATATTTGTATTATTGGATACCCGGAGACGAACTGATTTATAATTAAGTGATTGGGCGACCAAGAATTCCAAGTAAGTTGGGTTATTACTTACTGATTGGAGTACTATTTTATGGTATTTGGAGAACTTAGGATTGTATAGGATTGTGATTGTAAGTAATTTATGCACGTGTTTGAGTATCTGATTTCGTGTTAAAATTTGTGTTATGATTGATTGTGTATTATGACTAGATTGGTGTAAAATTTTCTGAACACCCTAAATAAAATTTAATCTTATTCAACTCTAAAGCCCTAAATTATCATGCATTGCAACCTTTTAGGGAATCATTAGGATTCTCTAACCAAACACCGACACTTTCGATAAAAAAAAGCACTGAATAGCAAATTGCTCTTTTCCTCATCCTTAGCCGAATAAGTGACAGAATAGAAGGTCGCGATGAGGACGGGGGCATTGGTTCGAAGGATAGTTTAGGAGAAGCAGTGTCTTAATTGCACAAACTAGGGTTTGGTTGTGAGCTGTTGCATAACATGAAAACTCCTTAACCCGGATTAGAGCGACTGAAATTTCTTTGATTTCACAAAAGGACCGGACTACGTTGTGTGATGACACTTGCTTGTTGCATTGCATGAAAATAATTGCTTGATAATCTTGTTTGTGTTTGTATACATTCATGAGTCTCCAATTCAACTTACTGAGCTATAGTTACTCATACCGTATAAATCCTTTTGCAGGTCTTGATTTCTAAATACTTCAAGTATTATGCCACCTTACAACTATTTAGAGCTTTTTTTTTTTTTTTAAGCCTAAAGGTGTAATGATCAATTTGCCTAGTAGTGGATATATAGCTAGAGTCTCCTTAATAACTTAAGAATGAAAGACTAATAGTTGTTATGTGAATTAACAGACTGTTATGTTAATATAAAATTTCCTGGGAAGTTTTGTGGAATGTACATGTAATTATGTATGTTGATCTAAAAATTCTTGATAATTACTGTAACTTAGCCAAACACTTAATCGAATTGTTTAACTTTAAAGTAAGGAGTCGTCGATGTCTTGTGTAGATCATGTCTATGGTAGGTACTGAAAGGCCAACTACTATTATAGATGGTTTATACGACGGGATTATTGTGACTCTTTGACTTCGAGGCGTAATATTAATGAAGTAGTGTGAAGTCCTCAATGGAGACACTGTGAGTCCGTAAAGAATAAGAGGGGGTCCAAACTTCACATTATATCCGGACTTAATTTTCTCTATCTTTATCTTTTTTAATTTTGCACTTATTGTTGCTTTATCATTGTCTTGATCATTCTTATTATGTATTTAATTGGTAATTTTGAAAAGAATTATAATTTGTCTTAAAACTCAATTCACCCTCCTTCTTGATTTTAGCCTAATGTTCTCTACACAATTCATTATGTTAATGGACTTATAAAATAATATATTAAGGTCCGTTAAGTCAAAAAGTTTATTAGGACCATCCCTTACAAGCCCTTTAGTGAAATAAGGCTTAAAACTAGCAAAAAAACCATATTTAGGTTCATAAGAGTAAAATTAAAGGCCCAATTAAAAAAAATTAGAAATTGAATTGAATATTTATCTTAAAACACTTAAAAAAAGCTCAAAAGCCCAAGTGCGAGGCTCAATACTCAAAATTAAGCTTAAAGCCTAAACAAGACCCAAGACCCATAAAAGTCAAACATCAACCTTTGACTAACAAATTGTTTGACTTCATTTTCCTTTAGAATGAAAGTAACTATGAAGCCCGTACTACTTTACTTACTTTGTCAAGTTCAATAAACAAAGAGCCCCCATAAAAAATAGTTGTCTAAGCCATAAAGTTACAGGTCTAATTTGACTGAATGAATCGCACTACGAGATTGAACACTAAAAAACAAAGAAAATTAACTATAAGAACATGAATTCTTGCTTGAAATAAGAAACTTAGGACCAAATTACAAAATAAGAGGAAGTAAGGGATTATGGTGAGACCGGTTGTAAGCCCCAAAACTAGCAATTTGAGATTTCGATCGGTTGAAAGACCCGATTGAGCTTAAATTATAAAGTAAAACTAGAAATAATTAGGAAAATAATCCCGTAAGTTTAAATTTAAGAAAATAAGTAATAAAATAAAAGAATATAAAATTTCAAATTTTAAGAATATAACTCGTTATTTATCGAAAATGCGTAAAATGCGTAAAATGCATTCGATAATTAACGAATTGCTCGAGATAAATTATATGTATACTAAAAAATCATAAAATAACCTAAATAATAAATATTTATTTGTACTATATATGAATTTACATGTAGGTATAAATACGTGTAATTACTTAAAATACGCGAAATGTGCTAAAATAATACTAAATACTTAAAGAAAATTCATAATTAATTAAGAAAAAATCAAGAAAATCAGGAATAATCCAAATCAGGTCATGGCAGGTCAGGATCTACAAAATAAAAATCAATCAATTAAAATTAGACAACACAAAAGCTAAAAATCAAGGAAATTGGGCAAAGTCATGTCTAATTAATGCACAATAATTACACTAAAGCTCTATAAATAGCAAGAAAAATTCAGAAGCTCATTTGGATAGTTGAATTAGGGAAAATTAGGGAGAGTCGAAAATTGAGAGAAAACCAAGAAAAAAAAAAGGAAAACTGTGCAGTTAGGGCCATAAAGGAGAACCCAAATCAGACGGGCAGATGGGAGTGGACGGCCACAACCACCACACGGTGGTGGCAACGCCCAGGTGGGTCGACACACCATGGCCACAAAAGGTGGCCGGAGCCACCCAAATCGATGAGTTCAATTTCCAGCCCGATTTTGTGTAATTTATAAAAATAGTAAATATTATTAGAAAATTATGAATATTTTATTTTGGAATATTTTTGTATTTAGTTTTTAGGAAAAATAGTATTTTGATGGGAAATATGTCTCGTGATATAGGGTCCTTAAGAAATTGTGCAAAACCGAGCATGTTCGGTTTAGAAATAAATGACCTTAGGAGTGTAGTTTCGAGCCCAAAATTTTGTGTAGACCACTTAGCTGATATAGAACAGTGCTATGAAGCCGTTTTCAAAAATTAATTTTCAAAATTTTTAGATAATTTTTAGGCTTAAAATAAGGCATAAAATGGGCAATTTAGGGTTAATAAAGTAATTAGATGGTTAATTACTGATTTAGTGAATAAGTACATGTTTTAGGATGTTGAAATCTGATGGAGTATGATACTTGTAGTATTTAGGGTGTTAGATGTAATTATTAGGTTAATTATGTAGTAAATGAGCAATAGGAAAAAATACTAAATTTTAAGTTAATTTTGGAATTAGGGTAATTATCAGAAAAATCTTATTTAGGATGAATTTAGACATTTTGAAATGATAATTGGTGTTTAGAGACGATAATTAGAGTGATAGAAATATTAGAAGTGTATGATATACATAAAAGGTAATAATACATAATATGTAATTATTAGAATATAATAAATAAAAAATATTATAATAAAATTGTATTTTGATAATAATAAAAAATATACAATAAATCTGATACGAAACTTGAATTTATGAAATTATATGAAAAATGTAAAAATTTCTCACATTAGGAGTGAATTTGATACACTAATACGGATTTAAGTGTACTGGGTAAAATAAATACTGACTAGGGGTAATGATAATATTTAGGAGATCAGGAAGTAATGTGATTAATTTCACATTATGGGTTAAAATAAATTTCTATGGTTGGAGTATAAAACACTACTTAGAAATTGAACTAAAACCTAATTTAGAAATCGATGCGAAAACCGAACCGAACCTAACCCCAAACCTAGAATAATTGTAAAAGACTTAAGACCTAGATAATTAGGCATATTAAACCCTAAACAAAACATAACAATAAGTGTTATAGGATAAAATGAACCTATAATATTTATATGAAAAACTGAAACCACGTTTGTGTTATAGGGATGATTGGCGATGGCCTGAGCAAGTCGGACCTCGAGTGAGTGAGCGAGGAGTCGAGGTAAGTTGGGATTAATACAATGATGTATTTTAGGAGGCTTGAGATTATGCTTGGTTGTGCTTGTTAGATAGTTGGATGTGTGCATGTACTTGATTATGGGTGATGCTATGATTCTGTTTGTTGCTCTGGCATGTATTGTATGATTTGTATGAAATGATGATCACCGTAAACTGGACTTAATCAAATATACGACCAGTAATCATAATCGGACATGCATGCAACCCGTTGGGGGAATTTAGGACTCTCTGGCCAAATACCGACCCTTCGAAAGGGATAGCGCAAGATTGCAATTGGCCCCTTCTTCGTTCTTAGCCAAACTAGGTGACAGGAGAGGAGGTCGCGGCGAGGGTGAAATTAGTGGTTCAAAGGTAGTCGCGGGAGGAGCGATGGCCTCCATTGCACAAGCCTGGATTTGGTCGTGAGCTCTTGCATTAATAGCAACTCCTTAACCCAGATTAGAGCGGGTGCAATTTCTCTAATCTTACGACGGGCCAGACAACGTCATGCGATGGTATTTGCTTGCACATGCATTGCACCTAATAAGTCGATTAAAAACCCTGTTGTGTTTGTGGTATATGTTTTAAGTCCTCCATCCTAACTTACTGAGCTGTAGTTGCTCACATCCCTATAGACGTCGTGCAGTACTAGCTAAGAAGCGGCAAACAATTACTCTGAAACTAGCAACTGCTGGATCCTAGGGAGTGAGGAAAAACATTTGAAGAATAAACACATATTTTTTAAGGTTTAAGCTTTTACTTTAGAATTTCTCATTTCTGAATAATGTAACAACTAGGAAATATATTACGGAGAAATATTGTAAACGATATTTGTACTATTAAATTATAATGAAATATATATATTTCCTCACTTTCTTAGGTAAATGATTTATTTAAATTACAACTGTTTACTTAAAAAGCGGGTAGTCGTGGACGCCTTGTGTAGATTAGGCTAAGATAGCGATTATAAGGCCAACTTCTATCTTAGGATGGTTTACACGGCGGAGCTGTTACGACTCTGCCGTTCGGGGCTGACATCGGTGAATAGATTAAGTCTTATTTACTTTAATTCCCTTTAACTCAATAAATTTGAATACCAAGTTAGAGATTACGAAGAATATTAGCATTACTAGACTTTATGGCTAAATGAGTAAACCCCCCCCTATTTACTTTAATATGTGCTTGTATTAGTGCACCATATAATTAGATCTAATAATTGAACTTGTTGCATTTAAGACATATAGGAACTTTTTCATGCTTGCTTTTGTTGAATTTTGTTTACAAAATATCCTAAAAATTTTTTCAAACACTCTTGTTTGTTGTATTAGATTTAAGGGTATTGGAGTGTTTGAAATATAATTGTTTGGTCACCCCATCAATCCAAATTAATAAATATCTGAGTTAATTAAACCAAACGTGCATTGCATCCTATTGCATAAGTCAAAGGGCATCAAAACTATGTAGTAAAGTAAAAGATCATGTATTTATGGATCCAATTATTATCTTTTTTTTTTCGCAAGACGTATTTGTACGACATGTTAGTACCTTGGGCTTTTTAGGAACTAAGTAACTTTAGGGATTGCCACCCACTACTTAGGGTCGAGTTGTATTTATTGTTGAAGGTGCTTGTACTATTGAGGGAACTCATATTGGATGTAGATACCTAAGTTTATAATGTGTAAAAACTTCTCAACCTGAGCAACAATGGGTGTAAACCGGCTTTTATAGTCACAGCAGATTATATGTGATGTTTGATTCATATGCTTTTTTAATTAATTTACTCATAATTATTTGCGATAAGGTAGGGAAATTACTATTAAGTTGGATGTAGCTTACTTCTCCAGGTTTTTTTCTTTTAAGTCTTAAAATGTTTAGGGTTGCACTAAGATTTGAGTGTAGAGTGCTCCACTGAACCAAGAAAGTAAAAGGATAAGTTTAAAAGTAAGCAAGTAGTCGAATTAAATTTTTAAAGTGTCTAGTGGTTTTGTATTTGTCAGAATTTAAATGTCCTTTCTTATTTTTTTGATGAGTGATTTTAACTTTCTATATTTATGGTATTTTGGGGAATTGCTGGAGCACTTACAACTATATATATAGTTAAATAGATGTATGTAAAAAGATTAAGTATGATTAGAAATTTACTAGCTAAAAATTTTATAACTTTTGATTTATAAGACGGTTTTTATTTTTTATGAACTTTACTTTATGATACGAAATTTTTTTGGTAATCTTACTAGCCCCCTTTTCGGGGCATTACACTAGAAAGTTTAACGAGGTAATCCTACAATTTTTTTTTAAGTAGCTATGAAATAGGCTATTGTTAAGTACAATATTGATTAAGAAAAACTTAAAATTTAAGCCAATAATAATATAACACTATATTTATATTTTTACAATATTTAATAAAAATAAGTTAGTAAGAGTACACCAAAGGGAAAAACAAATGGTATTTTATATATTTATATATATAGAGAGAGTAAAAAGAATATATAGACCTATGTATACTTCAAACCTTAATATCAAGTTTGTAGCTATTAATAATTAAAAAATCTATGAATATACATTCACTTGGACCTTGAGAATTGTTTTGGTTACTCAAAAAATGAAACAATTAGAGTAATTCAAATAATGAAATGGCAAGGTAGGATTAGTTGATAAATAGAGAAGCACTACTTAAACAGGTAATGGCCATTTTCTATCCAGACTGAAAGGAAGCCTAAACTTGCTTTTCTTAAAAAAAAAAATTGATAATTTCTTTTAACTTTTTTTTACTATTTTCTTTTTAATTTTATATTAAATTATTTAAACATAGCATCATCATAACATAAGTAATGATAATATTGTTAAACCTAACTTTAATGGTTGATTCGAAATATCATAGGATTAAGATCAAAAAGTTATATCAGATTCAACTAAAAATTCAATAGAAGTTAAATTTAAAAGGTTCGACTGAACCGGTTTAATGGTTGAGTAAGATTAAAAATAATTAAATTGTAAAAATCAACTGGGATTTGATACTATTAGGTAATGATACATTAAATCTCTACATGTTCAAAATAAATTAGTAACCATTAACCCTCTATTTTCAAATAAATAGTAACTATGCTCGTTATTGAGAAAAAAAAAAAAAACTGCTCAATTTTAAAACTTAAGAATATTAGTGTAATTTAAATGTTTAGGAGAATAACCCATGCAATTTATCCCTTCTACTTAAAAGAACTAAGGGTTTTCTTCGCTCATCTTCAAGAAGATAAGAGACCTACCCCTGCCGGACAATTTTGCAATGTCCCCTGAAATGTTTTCCGGGAGAAAAAAACCTTTTCGTGTTGCTTGAATGTCGACTTGGGATGTTTAGGGTGGCTACTTTCACGTGACAATAAATACAGGTAGGACCATTTCCAATATTATAAAATATCTTGCAGTGGTGTGTGATTTGGATGGAATGGATAACTCCAACTCCAATCGCTCTTCCCCCATACCCGGGTTATCCAAGCGGGTCCCCCTCGTAGCAGTGCCTGAAGATTCAATTGGCCAGTCCGGGCTCCACAAGAGTCTGACCTTTTTCTAGTTTTACGTGTTCAATTCCAATTCCAAATCAAACTCTGCATTTCAAGAAACGACGTCGGTCCTTTTTACCTCCGGTCATTACGGTTGTGGGTCAGGCGGATCTCACGACGGCTTATTGGCAACAACAAAAATATTTTACTGACGCACCCGTTGTTGGGCTTGTCATATTAAAAGTCTCAGTGGATAAATAACGATGAAATTTTTTTGGTGAAAAGTTGGGAGAAAAAGGCATGGGTTTGGTCCTTTGGGGTTTAAAAAAAAAAAAAAAATTAAAAACAAGTTGCTATGCATTTATCTAGTTTTTGATATATAAAAATTTTTAAATTATTTTTAAAATTATATTTAATTGAAATTTTGCTTGATGCATTACCTCATTTTCATCTTTTACATTTATACCTTTCAACCTTTGATCATTTATTCAACAAGCCAATTTTTGACAGAGGCTAAAATTTATCAAGTGAAACTTGATTTAAAAGCATCATATAACAATTTTAAGCTTTAGGTTTGAAATTAGAAAAATTGAATTTGCTCTAATATCAAATATAATTATTTTAAATTTCAGGTATAAAATTTAAATGGAATACATATGTAGATAAATATAATTTATAAATGTTAATGAAATTTCATACTCGTTTGACATGCCCCATTTAAAACATCTGTAAATAAAGAAAATTTAAATTTTTAATGTCAATTATTTATTTTTTTTAGTCTATCACTAGTAGTTTTCAAGCATCTTAATTTTTGGGTAGTTTTTTCAGTTAAAAAGCCAAATTTTTTTCTATTGTATAATAGTATTTTATTACCTAGTTAATCAAAAAATTTTCTTCTTCTTTTTCTTTTTTTTTTTTAAATTTTTTATTAATTTTTCATGTTTTTTCTTTTTTTTTTTGGTGCAGCAATATCAAGCTGGGTATGATCCCATTGTTGGGGTTTTTTTTGATTTGCCCCGATGAGAGTCATCGATGAAGAAAACTTCCCCTTTTATTTTTTTTTTGGACTAATATGTGGCGACCGTATCGGCAAAGACGTGGGGAAATCATTGACTAATGAATAAATTCCCCCCGATTTTTCCCGCGGCTGAACGAATCGATGCGCATTGATAATTCTTACAAAAGTCTACTATCTTATGGGGAGGTATTTTTTTTTTAGTAATTAGAAGTCATAAAATGGAACTTCTCTTGTTGTAATCAAGCTTTTCTTTTATTTTTTTTTTTTCAATTCAATAATTAGAATCCTATATTAAACTTCCGACTTTTAAATTTTAAAAAGGGTTTTTTATAACCCAGTTGTTGGTAAATTTTAAATTTAAAAGGCCTCGGTCCAATACGCTCGAGGGGCCCCTCAAGTTGGGGGGTCTAGGCAAGTCTCTTCCATTTCTGACCCCCCTTATGTTGGGGATAACCCAGCACCCGATAGAAAAAAAAGGCAAGGTCAGGTTTTATAGGCCCCCTTTTTTAAAACATGGATTGAGTAGTGCCCCAAAAAACTTTAAAAACAAAACCGTTTACGTGTCACGGGGGGGTTCCGTCGCTGATCCGTGCGGCACTTGCGTTTTGACCTCACTGAGGAAGGCTAAATCAGCCTGTAATACACTCCAATGTTAGAGAGAGAAAAATAGAGAGAGAAACGTGATAGTATAAAAGTATTCACTCAAATAACTTGTTGTTACATCGGGGGAAAACCCCCATATATCAGAAAGCCTTTTAAAA
>JAMXBC010000044.1:0-59661 GCA_024138005.1 Lumnitzera racemosa | reverse complement strand
CCCGGACGGTGGGCGGAGCAAAAAAAGGAATTTTTTTGCGATGCAAACGGTGGCGCAAAAGCCCAAGCCCTCACGCCTGCCCCCCTCGTTTGCTTTTTTTCCCGCCCACGCCCTGTCAACAGCAGCGAGACGTGAGACAGCAAAAAAAAAGGGCAAAAAGATATTCGGATCCCGGGAGTCGAACCCGGGCTCCCCCGGAGCCGCTCTTCTAATGGAGCGGGTTGCTACCCGATACACCATATCCGACTGATTATGTAAGTGAAGAAAATGTTACGTAGATATACTTCAAGTATCTTGGGAAGGAGCTGTGCGGCACAGAGGCGCCCCAAGACGGCCCCCTTTATCTTTGTATTGCAACTCGAGATAGCTTCTCTCCGACCACCCCGTGGCTTCCGGGACGCTGGACCCCTGGATCCCCGTGGCCTGCACAGGTACGGGGCAGCCCGAGACAAAAAGCGGCAAGCCATGGCGGAACGGTCGGCGAAAAACCGGTTCGACGCGCCCCCCTTCGCCTGGCGGCGAGCGAGGGGGGCGAGGAGGCGCGATCCTGGAGCTGGACAGATCGGCGGGGGCGGCGTGCGGCAAAGCGCAACGCGGTCAAGCTTGAGGGTACGAGTCGGACTCCTCGAGGAGAACTTCGATGCGCGCGCGGAAGCTAAAGGGGCGAACCAAGCAGCAGGCGAAAGTCCAAGGCTAGGAGGACGACGCATGCTGCGGACCTGGGGAGGACTTTGCCGAGACGCCGACACGACGTTGGGATCTAGGGGGAAAGCGGAAGAAGAGGGTCGCCTTTATCGACACGGACGAGATTGAAGGGCAGAACCAGAAGAGCACCTCGGGCGGGGCACGTGTCCATCGACGCACAGCGCGGGCGGCAGCAAAGAAACAACGACGACAACGACAGCAGCAGCGAGAGCGGCGACGAGGAAGAGCGCGCGCGGCCGGACGAGGACCTGGACGAGGAGCTCGGCGCAGGCGCCAAGAAGCGACATGCTCCCAAACTAGATGCATTCAACATGCGCGGCGAGCGGAAGAGGGCCGCTTCGACGAGTCGGGCAACTTTGTGCGCAACGCGGCGACCCGATGGCCAAGCACGACGTCTGGCTCGTTGGCGCGACCAAGCAGGACATGAAGCGGGCCAAGGAGGCGCAGGACAAGCGCGAGGCGACGCAGCGCGAAAAGGACCGCGAGCAGGACGCGATCCCGAGCAGCAAGGCTCTCGCGATGTTGATCACGCAGCTGCAGAACGGCGAGACGCCGCTCGAGGCGCTGGCCCGGCTGGGCAGCTCCAAGCTGAAGAGGAAAAAAGCCGGCGTGGGGCAAGAACAAGCGCAAGGCCGAGGCGGAGATGCAGCTCGAGGAGACGCCCGAGGAGACGGCGGCGCTCGCGGCCGAGGCGCGCCGCAAGGAGGCGGTCGAGCAGCTGACCGAGGGCGCCGATATTCTGCTGTCGCGCGGGCAGGCGGACATTTACGATCAGGAGCGCGCGCTGTTGATGCGGCCAGTACCGCAGCGAGACGGCGACGACTGGCGCGACCCGACGCCGCCCAGGAAGGGAGAGGCCGAGTGGGAGTTTCGATGGCCGAGCGCGCTCGAGACGGTCAATGGGCCGTACGACGGGGCGACGATGCGGGCGTGGCAGGAGGCAGGCTACTTTGGCGAGGGCGTCGAGTTTCCGCGCCGTCGGGCACGCCGACTGGACCAAGTCCGCCGTCTTTTAGTCGCAGCGTCGTCGGTGATCAATCGTTCTCCACCACGGCCTGCGTTCAACACAGTCAGATCACCCTGCGAAGAGGTGGGCTCTTCGGTCATCGTCTACCGTGGCGTGCAGCGCTCTGCGCCGTGCGACGCTCGGCAACTCGTTTGACATCCCTGCGGTGACATCGACCGCCTGATCACAGATGAGAGCCGTACTGTACCACTGGATCACAGCGCGGCGCGCGTCTCTCGCAACGGCCGTGACAGCCCGCCGTTCCCCAAGCAAGGGCACGGCCTACTCAAACAAGCACGCAGGCGCCGATCGCCCAGGAGACGTGCCTGGCGTGCTGCCATGTGTCTCTAGCGGGCCGCCAGCAGAAGCCGCGCGCAATTTCTCGAGGGGCGCCTGTGCCGTCCCGCGCACGCCGCGCCCTGGCATGTACCACCACAGCACTGAGCAACTGGCACACACGGCCGTGAGCGTGACTGCAACACGAGTCCGCGCAGGGGTACACGGACCCAAGCCGCCGGGCAGCTCGGCCGTTGGCCAACCCGTGCGACCGTCTTGCTGCTTAGCTTGTGCGGTAGTAGTGCGTACACACTAAATCCACGCAGCAAATTCTAAAGTGCTCAGCAGTCCCGGCGTCCTCGGCTCTGCATGTCCGGTCGAGAGATACTCGCCGCGGCCGCGTGGACAAGCGCGACGGCCATGTGCGCTCCGAAGCAAAGAGGAAAAAGAGGCCCCACCCCGCGCCTCAGACTTTCCCGATCGGTGCGGCCGTCCGCCGCTTCGCCGCCTTTTCTAGTCGTTCCCAACAAGGTAGCTTTTGCACTCGCCTGGTCGCCCAAGGGAGGCCCGAGTGTGCGTCTGGCTTGCAGCGCCAGGGCGCGCCCTCGTCATCGGCGCCCGTTTCGATTTCTCTCGCCCACCCGCCACCTGAGCCGTGACCAGTGGGCCGTGGCCCGTGGACCGTGACCCGTGGACCGTGAGCCATTTCTCCGGCCGCCGGCAGACCCGCACGCGCGCACGCCCGTCCGGCGCAGCGCTGTCGCAATGGCCCTGCCGCTCCCACCATGCTGCACGGCAGCTTAGCGCAGCGCCGCGCAAGCTTGTCTCGGTGCTTGGCAGCGGCGGCCGCGGCCGTGGCGGCGCCATGGCGCACCCCCCGCCTGGTTCTGCACGACCGCACTGAAGAAGGGCTCTCTCCTCTCTCTCTTTCCTTCCTGTAACGTACCATGTGAGGCGCGCCGTGAGCATGTCGTCGCTGTCGCTGTCGATGTCGACGGAAAAGGCGGACCTGGCCGCCGCCATCAACGAGCGCGCCAGCACCGGCCTGTCCAATGGCTCGCGCGACGAGCCCGGCCCGGGCCTCGTCTCGTTCCCGCGCCCAGCGACGACCCCGTGACCCCCTCGTACGTTTCTGATCTTGTTGAAGAATGTCATGCTCAGACTGACCGCGGACGCAGCGCTGGAGCTCGAGAAAGAAATATGGCCTCTGCTGGTCATCTGCTTTGCCACCTTTGCCGCGGTGGCGTCGCCCGGCGCGCACCAGACCGCGGTCGGCGCGCTGGCGATTACTACGGCCGCACGCCGCAGCAGATTGTCTACACGGCGGACACGAGCGTCGCCGGGCTGCTTGCCGGGCCGCTGCTGTTTTGCTCCCCTAGCGCAGCTGGTCGGCCGCTCGTCACTCATCTTCTGGGCGCTGCTCGGCACCGCCGCCACGCAGGTCTGGGCCGGCTGATGACCGCCCACGGCGACTACGTTGCTTTTACTCTCTCGCGGCTGTTTGCCCGGGCTGTTTGCGTCGCTGCCCTCGGTCCTCGGCAGCGGCTTCATCTGGACGTCTTCTTACCTGCACCAGCGCGGCAAGGCGTTTGCCTGCTACGAGCTCGCTCTGCTGCTCGGATCGATCGCCTCGCCCACCATCGGCGGGGTTCATCGTCTCGGACCGACCCTGGCCTGGGTCTTTTGGTGGACGCTGATACCGCTCGGCCTAGCCGCCCTGCTCGTCTTCTGTTTCCTAGAAGACACGCAGTACGCGCCAGGCCGAAACGCCCACACCTCCTTCAAGCGGGACCTGCCCGCCCGCTGGCTGCCGAACCGGGTGGCGACCTTTGTACCGGCACGCGCACGGTCCCGCGCCCGAGTGTTCGAGAATTCTTCAAACACCGCGACCCGCGCCGCTGGTGATTGCCGTCCGCGCCCGTCACGATCATCGCGGGCGGCTTCACGCTGGTCATCTTCGCGTGGGCGCTGCTGATCGCGACCGAGGTGGCAGTCGTGATGCAGGCGCCAGTCTCAGCGGGCGGATACGGCTTCGACGCGGTGCAGCTCGCCTGCTTCACCTTTACGAGCTGGGTCGCGGTGGCAGTCGCGCAGGCGGCCGCGCTGGCCGGCAACGACGCGCTGCCGCTGTGGGCCGCACGGCACAGCCGCGCGCGCGGCGTCTGGGCGCCCGAGTTCCGGCTGTGCAGCCTCGTGGTGCCTGCCGTGCTCGCGCCCGTCGGGCTCGGCCTCGTCGGCGCCGGCCTGCAGTACCACCTGCACCCTGCCGTGGTCGCGCTCGGCTGGTTCCTGCTCAACGGCGCGAGCCTGGTCGCGGTGCCGGTCTGCATCAACTACGTGCCGAGTGCTTCACGGGGTCTGCGGTCGAGGTCGCGATCGCAATGAACGTGTACCGGCTCGCGCTCGGCTTCTCCATCGGCTTCTACTACGAGCCCTGGCAGCACGCCGTCGGCATCGGCTGGCTGTTCGGCATGGCTGCGTTTTTCACCGTTGCGGCGGCGCTGGCGGTGCTCGTGCTCGCGTTCAACGGGCGTGCGCTGCGCGCCTGCATGCCCCTGCGCCGCCGCTCGGCCGCTCCGAGGACGGCGTGCAGGTGGCCTTTGCGCCGCGCCACGGCCCTGCATGACACTTTTGCTTTCACCGCGCGCGACGCAGACACGATGACGATGACGGCATCTAGTGACGGCTCTAATATGACAAATGATTGCTCTCTCTCTGTATACTTGAAAGCCGCTGTATCCTGCACGAAGGCCCGAGACCTGCAAACGCCAGTCGCTTGAACGCTGCACAAGAGGGTAGACGACATCAGGCGGTGTCGGTGGGGACCTCGCGCGAGGACGAGGAGCTGCCGCCGCCGTGCGCGGTGCCGTTGGTGGAGACGTTGGCGAGCATGCGCTTCGAGGGCATCGCCTTTGCCTGCGCGGGGGCGCGCGAGGGCGGCGCGCGCGCAAACATGTCGGAGAACGACACGACGCTGTCCGCGCCCGAGACCTGCGAGGCGCGCACGGGCGTGCGGGTGGAGCGGGACGCGTGCGAGCCGCGCGCGTGCAGGACAAACAGCTGGCGCAGCGCCGGCAGCGACGCCAGCGTGATCGCCACGTTCTCCTCCGCCACCGACCAGTACTCGGACAGCAGCAGGTCCCAGGTCGGATCCTCGAGCTTGTAGAAGTTTGCGACGACGGCGCGCCCGATCGAGGTCGCAGCCGTCGCGTACCCGGCCACGAACAGGATGCTCAGCGACACCTTTGTCCCGCGCGACAGCTGCAGGTCGCGCACGACAAAGATCGGGATCGTCGCGCACAGAAAGTCGGTCACCACGTCGATCGCGTTCGTCGCGCGCGTGATGTTCTCCAGGATCTGCCGGTCGTAGCACTTGCCCTTGATGTTGTCGTTCCACACCGCTTCAAAGGGAATGCACTGGAAGCCGTAGCTGAACACGTTGACCGCGACCATGATGCCGAACACGCTGATGTTGGCGATGATCAGCCAGCGGAGGTACCGCTTCGTCCCGGCCAGGATGCGCAGCAGGAAGAGCGAGATGCTCAGCTTGGTGAAGAAGACGCCAATCGCGTTTTGCAGCTCTTCACGGTGCGTTAATTTCGAGAGTCACGCGCAGATGGAAGACATACCGGCGGCGGCGGCCCAGTGCACCGCGTTGGCCACGGAGCTGTCCGGGAGGCAGTACGCACTGTCGCGATTCTTTGTCAGCGGCGTCGAACGGCGACAAGAAGAAACGCACTGTCGGCCGAGGCCGTAGGCGACCTGAAAGGTGTTTGCGATGCCGCCAAAGATGGCAATGGCCAGCGCGACGAGGATGGTGGCGTCGTCCCAGCCAAAGGTGCGCGCCGCCAGCCGCACGTACACGCGCAGCGCGACGACGATGATGGCCGGCGCGAGGAATCCCCAGCTGAGTCCAAGCACGATCGGGCCGTGATTTGGCCCAGGACACGACGCTCCTGGCGGTATTGAATTTGACGCCATCTCCGGTGTGCTGCAGAAAGACTCCCAAAGGACGGCGGAAAGGAAGAAAAGTCGAGCAGGCGCGCAGCGCGGTCTGCAGTGTTACCGAGGGCGACAGCAGCACCCCATCAGCGCCAACGCTTTCTCCTGCTGGAACTGCCGGGCCGTTGCGGAGAAAAAAGGGGGGCCAAGTTTGTTGAAAGCCTGCGCAACGAGTCCAGCGTAAAGGACAGTCGACAGGTCGAGAAAGTTGAGAAACAGAGAGCCTGGCGGTGGGTGGGCGAGAAGGAAAAGGGTCAACGGGCGGCGGCACCGATCCCAGCCGTGCCACGCCGTCGTGAGTGTCCGCTATTTACAGGGCGGGCCGGCGGGCGAGGAGGAAGAGGATGTCAGTAGTGGGCAGCAGCGGAGCATCGGCCGCCACCCGCCGTCCGCGGCAGCGCGGGAGCGGCGCTGGCATCTGTGCCTGCTACTCTAGCGCGAGATGAAGCCGGCGCGGCGCCGGGCGATTGGGCGCTCTCAGGAGGCCTCGGAGGGGAAAGGCCTTGACGGTCGATGGCGATCGTCGGCTGTCGGCTTGTCGATCGCCGCCGCCGCCGTGATGAAGTCGAGTCGCGGCAGGAAAGGGGGACAAGACCGTGAAATGCCCTGTACTACACATCCCTCTTCTGTCCTTCTCATCTCTCTGCGCCAAGGGACAACAATTCCCAGCCGTCGTTGCGATGAGACGGCCAGACTCGGCCCGTGATGCCGTTGTGCCATCATGCCGTCATGCCGTCATGCAATCGAGGCGATGGAGAAGATGCGGCCCCCAAACCAAGCTGCAGATCGAGGCTCGCCCTGTCGCTTTTAACGGTGAGCTAGTACAGCCATCCTGGTAGAGGTACTACATACCTGTCTGCTCTGTCACGCCTGTGTACATACGCGGCACGTCCCATGCCAGGTCTCAGATGCTACGCACTGTACTGCACGGTGACAGTGCATCCCAGCCTCGCGCTTCTGAAAATGCCATCCCTGCGCGACTGCACGGGCGACACGCGAGACGAATGTGGCCGTCGACGGCGCGTCACGGTCAGGCACGTGTGCGCTGGCTTGCCGTCACCGTGTCACCCTCGACCAAGTGTGACCACTGTTGATTCCGACGAGGCCGACGGCAGCTGTGCTCGGCCAAGGTGTCACAGCCGCGGCAGCCCTGCAGCGATAGGGCACGTGGCGGCTTCACCAGAGAGGGCGCTGCGGCGCTAAAGAGGCCAAGCTTTGCCCGCGACGTCAGTCTGTCGCCAACATCTGCGTCCGACCAAACAGCACATATCACGACGCGATGGATCTGCCCAAAGGCGAGCGCGTCCTGCCGTCGCTGGTCGACGAGCTCGCGGCCCGGCTGCCTGAGAAACCTGGGCCTGGAGGCCGCTCAGCGACTCGTCCATCGCCGACTACAAGCCCGTGACCTACCTGCAGCTCGCAATGCCGTCAACCGTGTGACTCTTCTGTGTGTCCATAAGCCCTTGACGCAACTGCTGAAACGGAACTTCAGGGACTGCTCACTGGATTGACGAGAAGCTTGGACGTGCGCCTGAGGACTCGTTCCCGGCCGTGGCGTACTTTGGCCCGGCGGACCTGCGGTACTATGTCGTCGTCCTGGCGCTGGTCAAGACGCATCGACAGGCTCTCTTCCTGAGCCACCTGAACTCGGCCGTCGCCAATGCGCACCTATTCAAGGAGACCGACTGCGAGCATGTCCTGCTCGGCAGCGCTGCCGGCGAGTGGGAGCACGTCCTGCCCACGGACGGCGGCGCGGCTGTCGGCAGGGCATGCCCCGTGGCGAGGACCTCTGGAGTGGGGGCCGCCACCGCAGCGTATCCTTACACCAAGACCCTCGAGCAGGCCTTTTGGGACCCCTTTGTCGTCCGTCTTGCTACTCTCAACCTCCCCAACTCTCGTGATTGACGTCGCGCAGATCATCCACACGTCGGGCTCGACCGGCCTCCCAAAGCCATTGACGGTGGGCGACCTCACAACTTCATCAAAACTCCCCCAAAGACTAACAGCCAGAAGCACACGCACGCGAGCATGGCGTGTCTGGACCTGCGCCAGACGCTGCTCGAGGTCGACGGCCACGAGACGTACCAGGCGGTGCGCATGCGGGCGCAGCGCAGCGTCTTCAGCTACGCGCCCTTTCACGGCAGCGGGCTGATTGAACGGGCTGCAGCAGACCGTCTTTGAAGGCGGCGAGATTGTGCCGCTGCCGGCCAAGGTGGGCGCGGACGCGGCGACGCTGTGTGCTTTAAGCAAACAGCTCGACGCGCCGGCCGTGTACTGCTTCCCGCACGTGGCCGAGGAGCTGGCGCGGCGGCCTGACCTGCACGAGACCGTGCGCAAGTGGACCTTTCTCGCCACCGTCGGCGCCGCCATGACGCGCGAGGCCGGCGACAAAGCTCGCCGCGCTGACGCACCTGCAGAACGCCTACGCCTCGACCGAGATCGGCGCCACACGCAGCTGCTCAAGGACGCCGAGGACTGGCAGTGGTACCGCTTCCACCCGCCCTGGGACGGCTTTCAGCTGCGCCCCGTTGCTTCTTCCTCCTCTCCCGCCGACGACGACGACGGCGACGGCGGCGAGACACGGACAGAGGCAACGACCCCTGGCTACGCGCCGCACGAGCTGTTTGTGACGCGCGAGTCGGCCGTGCCGCTGCAGGTCTTCCGGATGGCCAACTTCCGGGACCTCCGCGAGTGGCGCACCAACGACGTCTTCGTCCCGCACGCTTCCAAGCCCGGCTGTGGCGCATCGAGGGCCGCGCCGACGACGTCCTTGTGCTCAAGCACGGGCAGAACGTGTACCCGCGCGGCCCGGAGCTCACGCTGGGACAGCTGCCGGGCGTGCGCGACGCGCTGTTGCTCGGCACCGGGCGCCCTGCCGTCGCTCTCTTACTCGAGCTCGACTCGGCGCCGTCCCAGCAGTCTGCCGCCCCTGCTTCTACCAAAGGTGACAGCTCGGAGAAGGTCGAGCAAGGAGCCACGGCACGAGACGAGGAGACGATCGACGCGCTTGGCCGCACATCGAGGCGTTCAACGCGTCGGCGAACCGCGTCACGCAGGTGCACCGCCAGCTGGTCGTGCTCGCGCGCCGCGACCGCCCGCTGCCGCGCACGGGCAAGGGCACGGTGCAGAAAAAGGCCGCGCTCGCGCTGTACGAGGCCGACATTGACGCGGCGTATGCGCGGGCGGCGCGCGCGCTCGGCACGTTTGACATTCGCCTCGCCGGCGCCGCCCCTTAGGCGTTCGGTCACTAGCTACGTGCTCAACGATGGATCGAGTCGCTGTGAATCTCTGCAGTGCGACGGGATGCTAGAGTGGACATGCACAACGACAGACAGAACAAGACAAGCGTAAAGCATGCGATTCGCGACGGGATGCGTATGGACAGGCGGCAGCGGACGGGTTCCAACAGGCAAGACGAGAGCGCGCGGCCCAAGCGCCGGCGCAGCTCGCGGGACAACGGACCAGAGGCTCACGCCTCCATGGCGTCGAGGACGGCGCGGTGTGAACTCGTGCGTGGTCGAGACGCCGCCCATGTCGCGCGTGCGCACCTGCCCGGCCCGCGATCACGTCGTAGACGGCCTTGCTGATGCGGTTCGCGTGGTCGTCGAGGCCCAGGTGGCGCAGCAGCATCGTGCCGCTCAGGATCAGCGCCGTCGGGTTCGCCTGGTCCTTGCCCTTGATGTCTGTTGTTTTTCGTCAAGTTAGCTTTTCTAAGTCTCGCCCACGACGAACAGCGGCCACTGCGGCGCCGAGAAGAAGACAGCCGGTCCAGCTGGAAGCTGGCCGCCGGAGGCCCGTCGGGCGAGCGAACCCCGTCCCCTCCGACGACTCGCACCCATGCGGTCCAACCGCATTGAAATCATGGAGGAATGGGAACAGAAAGAGAGGACGCACCGAGCCGACGTGGCGGCAGCCGGGCTCAAAGACGGCGACCTCGCGGCCCATGTTGCAGCCGGGGACGATGCCGGGCCCGCCGACGAGGCCGGCGCCGATGTTGGACAGGATGCCGCCGTAGAGGTTGGGCATGACGAGGACGTCAAACTGCTGGGGGCGCGAGACGCACTGCATGCTGGCGTTGTCGACGATCATGTCGTTGGCCTCGAGGGTGGGGTAGTCCTCGGCGACGCGCTTGAAGGTGTTGCGGAAGAGGCCGTCGGCGAGCTTCATGATGTTGGCCTTGTGGATGCACGTCACCTTCTTGCGGTCTTGGGAGAGATCAGTCATGGGATTAGTGCAGAGATCAAGCAGAGGACTGACTGTTGGCGAGGGCAAAGGAAAAGGCAAACTTTGCGATGCGCTCCGACTTTGCGCGGGTGATGATCTTGAGCGACTCGACGACGCCGCTGACGGACTGGTGCTCGAGGCCGCTGTACTCGCCCTCGGTGTTCTCGCGGATGATGCACATGTCGACGTCCTTGTGGCGGGTCTCGTAGCCGGGGATGTTCTTGAGCAGGCAGATGGAGGCGTAGATGTCGAGCTCCTGGCGCATCGCGACGTTGAACGAGGTGTGGCCGGAGCGCGCGACGGGCGTGTGCAGGATGCCCTTGAGCCCGATCTTGTTGCGCTTCAGGGACGCGATCGACTCCTTGAAGAGCTCCTCGGTGTGCTTGTCGCCCGTCTCCATGCCGGACACGTCCACCTGCTCCCACTCGATCGGGACGTTGTCCGCCTTGAAGACCTCGCGCACCGACTCGGAGACCTCCCCGCCGATGCCGTCGCCGGGGATCAGCGTGACCGTGTACTTGCCGCCAAACTTGCTCGGCTTGAAGATGTCCGACGACACCGTCGCCATCGCTTCTGCGTGTCAGTTTTGATGTTCGTCGAGTGAGGGCGTGAACGGACACCGGGAGGCGTAGCGCGGCGCGGCCGAGGCCTGGACGGCGGCCCGCCGGATGCTCTGCGACATCATCTTGAGCTGGTCGACTGCGGCGGCGGCGGCGGCGAGATTAGGTGCTGCGACGGCGGACGTCGGCCGAGGGACAACAGCCACGCGCGCGTGACTAGTAGCTCAGGGTTTGGACGATTGACGACGCTGGACGCTGGACGCTGGACGCTGAAAGAGCGAGGTGGATGCGAGGCGCGGAAAAGATACGGCAGAGATTGTGATTATCTGCTAGCAGGGCTGCTTGCCGCTGGCTGCCGCTGACGATGATGGCTGTTTGGAGTGCTAAGCTGGAGCTTCGACCACGTCACGTGTTTTTGTTGTTCATCCACCAGCATCTCGGTCTCTTTTCCGTCTACCCGTATCCTCAGGCGCTGATGATCGCAAAGACTCAATGGCGCTGCAGAGACCCGGTGCCACCGAGGATGGTCAATGACAGTGAGGAGACTTGATGACACCGACCGAGCAGCTCTGGAGCCAGGCAAGTCGCAGCCACGCGCGCGCTCAAGAGGACATCGGCGATGGACCGGCTCGCTCGCCCGGTCGCGCGACGACGCGGCGGATTGCAAGGCAGCCATAAGAGGCCCAGCGATGTGGCAAGAGCACGACGAGGACCGGCGCAAAGGGCGACGAAACATCTCGCCTTCACGAGCGAGGGTCGCCAATACAGGGCTTATTGAGCGCCCTTGGGCCGGACTTCATCCGCGACGCCGAGCGCAGGACCTCAATAATCCCTTTCCTTTGAACGTGCAATCGCACTCGGCGCCCTCGCGGGTCTGTACCGATTCGACTTTGATGTCGTCCGTCCGGCGGCCATGGCTTGTCTCGAGCTGTCCCGTCGACGGCCGGCTCTGCTGTCACGCCCAGCTCGGCCACCGACTTTACCGTCACGACCACCAAAGGGTTCTGGATTCATCCGTGCAAAGGGATTGCAGACCGCCGCCACGGACTCTGGACCTGCGCGTGATCCTCCGGGAGGCAGGATAAATACTCAACGCTGCCGTTGGCAGGCATCCTTCGATCCACCGTCCGCTCTTCGATCCCAGGATCCGAGTGTCTGTCCGCTGGTTAAACCCAGGCTGCTCGCCGCACTGGAGCCCAAGGGCCTTCTGCGAAGCAGCCATGCGCGCAGCGGCCCTCGTGGCTCTGGCCGCGGCGGTCATTTCGTCCGTCCGCGCCGCTCCAATACCTCCAACTCCCGCGCTCGAAGTCGACCCAGGCAATGTCGACAAGCCCCTCGAGCTGCTGCCTCGCAGGTTCCCCCCGTGAGTTTTCTACTTTTACGCTGTCTGGTTGCTTGTGCTAACAAGACACTGCGGCAAGGTTCTGCCACCTCGTCGGTCAGGGTTGCTGGTAGACCAGCACGCGCCGGCCCAGCCATACGATTGCATCCCATCGAGACTTGACAGCAGTCTCTCCCTCTGCGTCTGCCGCCGTCGGTTCCCTGGGCGTTTCTCTTGCATCCCATCGAGACTTGACAGCAGTCTCTCCCTCTGCGTCTGCCGCTGTCGGCTCCCTGGGCGTTTCTCTTGCATCTCCCTCTACATTCTACATGCTCTGTATGGTCTTTGTACATCCTCGGTTCTCTTCCTGTCCATACGGCTTCCGGTTCTTTTTCTCTCACGGCGGACGACGTTAGTGTCGGACCGCGCCCTGTGACATATACTCACCATCCACCGCCCAGACGCATTCAGACGGAGGCAATCTGTACTACTGATCCACACTACTGATCCACATCCAAATGCTGCTCTACTCTGGCGATGCTCTTGCTGCGTGACACTTGAGAGCAGAGTGGCTCGGCGGATGGCAAAGGTCACGTGCCGTCTCTGCCGGAGCGTGCCCGGCTCTCCTCCGTGTTTAGACGTCCATCAACAGTCATCGCTCTACTGTACAACCACAGCGGAGTCGAGGAGACTGACGCTGTGGGACAAGTGAAGACCAACGACGCAGACGACCCGAGGAACAGGCTCCGAAAGACGGGTAGGAGTGCAGGCCCGCAGGCAGCCGTTGCGAGTCCGGGACGCACAAAAACGCACGACCCGCAGACTGTTCACCGCCGTTGGCCTCTGTGAAACACGCAAACGTCCCGACCGAGCAGCGCGACGACGGCGACGACGTGGAGATTGCAGAAAGAAAGCACGGCCCCCTTTTCGCGCGGCCGTGGCCCACCGTTGGCCAGGCGGTTCCGCGGCGCAGCCCAACGCGTTCGCGCGAGGGGGACGATCCCTGGCCCGTCGCGCTTTTTTTTCTCCTTCCTCCCGGCTGCTAACCGCGGCGCGCTGGGCAGACGTCGCTCCGCAAGTGCCGTCGCGCGGTCGCGCGGTCGTGCGGTCGTCATGCGCTCTTGGTGACACACAGCCGCATCACATGGGCAGCATTGGGGTTTGACGAGCGCGCGCTGGACTCGGAGGGGTGCGCGATATTCTGGAGGAGGGCAGGCCTCAAGGCCCGCACGCGCGCACGCTATCACGGCGGGCACGGCTATATCAGGCCAAACGAGGACGGGACGGCGCCAATCGCAGGCCGGCACGCCGGTCCGCGCACACAGCACACGCAGGTACGGCGCGCTGGCTGGCACGGCACGCGCGGGCCCACGACAAGCCTCGCCGCGGTGGACCAATGGATGCGCGACCCTTGCCGTGCGACCAGCCGATCGCCCATGCTGCTCCCGGCATGGCTCAGGCGAGGGCGCTTACAACCCCGGCCAACCACCAGCGGGCACGGTGCGTCTCGGCTGCAGCGACAGCGGATATCTGGGCCGTGGCCGCGGGCCTGGCGACCGGCGACGCCCTGCATATACTTTCGGCGGCCCGCCCTGTACTCCCCTCTGCGATCCAGCTCTTCTGTCTTTCTGCCCAGACCCTCGGGTGAACACAACCGGGTCAACACGATCGGGTCAACACAAGATGGCTTCGGTCAAGAAGGAAGCGACGGTAACGGTGCGCGAGCACAGCGACTCGGAAGAGTCGGTCGCGCCCGTCAAGTCGCCCCGGATGGCGCGCTTCGCAGAGGCGACCTCGGTCGACTCGCCCGTGGACGCGGCGCCGGGCGCGCGGCTGCCTTTAGCGAGCGCGGCGAGCGCACCTCACATTACCACGCGCAGGCGCAGGCCGCCGACGTCGGCTTTGGCTTCATCGGCGCCGGCGGCAGCGGCAGCGCCGGGCGCGACTCCAGCCACGGCGTCGAGATGCCCGCCACGCCGCGCTCGCCCTTGAAGAGCGCGATTGAAGACGCCCGGCGCGGCCCCGCGCCTGTTCGAGAACCCGCTCAGCCCTACCTTTCGCGAAGAGGAGACTCTTGAAAAGGCGGAGCAGTCGACAGACGAGCAGCAGAAGCGCGACCTCGCCACCAAGGTGCGCGTGCGCCTCGCCAAGGTCGTCCTGCGCGTCACAAACTTTTCCTGCAGCCTGATCGTGCTGTCGATGCTGGCGACGACCTTTACCATCTTCAACGCGACCAAGGCGCTGCCGCCGCGCAACAACCTGCCGCCGTGGGCGGTCGGCACCAAGCCGTGGCCGCAGATCACGCTGCTCTGCATCGCCTGCGTGTCGCTGCTGTTCTCCGTCATCGTCTTTTACGGCTACTGGAAGGGCGGGCACCGCCGGGCCGAGCGCGCGGCCGTCTACTACACCCTCTTCTCTGTCGCCTTCTTCATGTTCAGCATCGTCATGTGGGGTATCGGCGCCGGCATCCTGCAAGGCAGCCGCGCAAATGGCAACGGCCAGGACATCTGGGGCTGGAGCTGCAAGGACAACCAGCGCCGCGTGCTGTTCCAGTCGGACGTGTCCTACTACCTCGTCTGCCGCCTGCAGAACTGGTCGCTCCTGTGTGCCATCATCGAGATTGTCGTCGAGATGATCTCGATCCTCATCTACGCCATCGGCTTCTACCGCTACTTTTCAAAGCGCCGCCTGCGCAAGTCCATGGCCAACCGCGACGCCGCCCGCTCGGATTTGTATCTGGCGCAGCTGCGCTCGCAGTCGGCGCCCAACACGCCCGGCATGCCCTCTGCCCGCTTCGGCAGCGCGCCCTACTCGCCGCGCGACGGCGGTTACAACCCCCTGTTCAGCCCGCGCTTCGCCCACATGGCCGCCACCACCTCGGACGACAAGCAGCTGACGCCGGTGGCGGAGGAGAGCCAGAGCCCGCAGCGCTACATCGACGCCAACCAGTCGTCGCCCAAGAAGCCCTTTGTCCTGCAGGCGCCCCCGACCAAGCACTCGACGCCCAAGAGCGGCGACCGGCCTACGTTTGCCGCCCCGCCGCCGCCGGCCGTCGACGTGCCCGCGCCGATGACGCCCACCTTTGAGAACCAGCCGGTCCACCACGACGCCGCGCCCGGCGAGCAGCAGTACGAAGCCGTGCCCATCCCAGGCGCCTACGCCAGCCCGCTCACCAGCCGGCCCACCACCCCGCCCAGGGCTACTTTGGCTCCATGCGCTGATGCGCTCAGTGCTCTCGGGACCTGGCGCACACGGTTCTTTACGGCGTTACGACACGACTCTCTCCTGCTCTCCTGCCACCGCGCGGCATTCGCTGATGATACCAACCTTGCTTTCTTTCCTTGCGTATTAGCGATCCATCCCTGGCTCCGCCCCCTCAACGCCGATGAACAACCCTCGACCCGCGAGCGCGGCTGGCCCAGCTCTGTACGATACTGTAAACCGAACGAGACTTTCTTGCATCCACCACTGTCCGTGACTGGTGATCTGGTGATCCGGTGATCCGATAATGTGAGCAGTGACGGTGGCCGAGTCCCATCTGACTGCCCGATGTGCGCAAGTTTGGCGCGTCGCGGCGCGTCCTTCACCCGCAGACGCGCCACCGTACGTCCCTCGACGGGACTGTCACACTCCTCTGCCTCGAGAGCAGCCGGACAGGATGCCGCCGGCGCCGAAAAAGGGCCAGCAGACCATCTCGAGCTTCTTCGCCGCCAAGCCGGCCGCTGGCGCGAACAATGCGCCCAAGAAGCCGGCCGCGGCTCTGCCCGTGAGCCGCAGCAAGCCCGCTGCCACACGATCCGACATACCAAAGCACGTCTCGGAAGACAGGAAATCTATCACGGACGACAACGACGACAGTGACGAGGATGTGCCGGTCTCTGCGACTCTCAAGCGCAGTCTCGGCAGGTTCGCATCGGGCGCGCCAGACGCAAAGCGACAGAAGACCGCCTCGCCTTCTGTTCAAGAAGCGCACGCCCACACCGAGCCCGGAGCCAGAGGTCCTGCGCGAACGCTCAACGCCTGATCGGAACGTCATCCCAAGCCTGCCGCGGCAGGGCTCTTCCAAGGTCACGCAGCGCACGTCCAAGTTTCTGTTCAAGCCCGGATCGCCGGACGAGAATAGACCACTCGATGTCGATGAAGAAGCAGAGGACGACGAGGACACCCGCCGACGCAAGGAGCAGCTGCACGCCCGCTTCGTCAAGAAGCTGGCCGCCCCGACAGTTTCGCTGAGCTGCGCCGGAAGAACAAGCTGATCGACGACCCTACCGGCGACGACCTCGATGGCGACGGTGAAGAAGACAATGAAGGCGATGGAGACGACCACGGCGCGCGCCCGAGCAAACAAACAGCAAAGTCGCGCAAGGCGGCGACGAAGCTGACGCCGATGGAGCGGCAGGTGATCGACATCAAGCAAAAACACATGGACACGGTCTTGGTCGTCGAGGTCGGGTACAAGTTCCGCTTCTTCGGCGAGGATGCACGCACCGCGGCCAAGGCGCTGAGCATCGTCTGCATCCCCGGCAAGCTGCGCTTCGACGAGCACCCGTCCGAGGCGCACCTGGACCGCTTCGCCTCGGCCAGCATCCCGACGCACCGCCTGCACGTGCACGTCAAGCGCCTTGTCCAGGCCGGCCACAAGGTCGGCGTCGTGCGCCAGCTCGAGACCGCTGCGCTCAAGGCCGCCGGTGACAACCGCAATGCGCCATTTGTGCGCAAGCTGACCAATCTCTACACCAAGGGCACCTACATCGACGAGACCGATATCTTGGATGATCCTTCGACTGCTTCAACACGCGCGGATTCATCAGGCTACCTGCTGTGTCTGACCGAGACCAACGCCAAGGGCTGGGGCACCGACGAAAAGGTCCGCGTCGGCATGGTCGCCGTCCAGCCGGGCACAGGCGATGTCATCTACGACGACTTTGAGGACGGCTTCATGCGCAGCGAGATCGAGACGCGGCTGCTGCACATCTCGCCCTGCGAGTTTGTCGTCGTCGGCGAGCTGTCCGCCGCCACCGAGAAGCTGCTCAAGCACCTGAGCGGCGGCAAGACCAACGTCTTTGGCGACCGCGCCCGCCTGGAGCGAGTTCCGAAAGCGAAAACCGCCGCCGCGCAAGCCTTTGAGCACATCAACAAGTTCTACAAAGACAAGCTGAACACGTCGAGCTCGGTGCTGGACAAGGTGCACAGCTTATCAGAGCACACGACCATCTGCCTCTCGGCCATGATCAGGCACCTCTCCGACTACGGCCTCGAGCATGTTTTTGATTTGACCAAAAACTTTCAGTCGTTCAGCGGGCGCACGCACATGCTGCTGAACGCTAATACGCTGACCAGCCTGGAGATCTACCGCAATCAGACCGACGGCACCGAGCGCGGGAGCCTCTTCTGGGCGCTCGACCAGACGCAGACCCGCTTCGGCCGCCGGCTGCTGCGAAAGTGGGTCGGCCGGCCGCTGCTCGACAAGGCCAAGCTAGAGGAGCGGGTCGACGCCGTGGAAGAGCTCCGAGACGCCGGCCGGTCTCTCTTGGCCGAGAAACTGCGCGGCCTGCTCGGCAAGGTGCGCGGCGACCTGGAGAAGAGCCTGATCCGGATCTACTACAGCAAGTGCACCCGGCCCGAGCTGCTCGCGACGCTGCAGACGCTGCAGCTGATCTCCTCCGAGTACGCCACCGTGCGCTCGCCAGACGACGCCGGCTTTGTGTCCACTCTACTCAATGACGCCGTCGCGACGCTGCCGCGCTGCTGGAGGACGTCGTCAGCTTCTTGGAGAGGATCAACCCGCAGGCGGCGCGCGACAACGACAAGTACACCTTCTTCCGCGAGGAGCACCAGACGAGCGAGGTGACGGCGCACAAGCTGGGCATTTCGGGACGTCGAGGAACAGCTGAACGACTTCCGCCAGCAGGCGGCGGACAAGCTCCGCAAGAAGGCGTCGAGTACGTCACCGTCAGCGGCATCGACTTCTTGATCGAGGTCGACAACACGCAGATGAAGAGCGTGCCGGCGTCGTGGGTCAAGATCAGCGGCACCAAGAAGCTGTCGCGCTTCCACGCACCCGAGGTCATCCAGATGGTCCGCACACGCGACCAGCACAAGGAGTCGCTCGCCGCCGCGTGCGACGCTGCCTTTGCTGCCCTGCTGGCCGAGATCTCGCAGCTGTACCCGGCCTTTCGCGAGATGGTCACCTCGCTCGCGACGCTAGACTGCCTGTTGTCCCTCGCCGACGTCGCCGCGCGGCCTGACTACTGCAAGCCGACGTTCACGACTGAAACCTGCGTGCACGTCCAGGGCGCGCGGCACCCGATGGTCGAGCAGACGCTGATGGCGGCATACGTGCCCAACGACATTGACCTGTCCTCTGAACAGCGCGCTCTTTTGATCACAGGGCCCAACATGGGCGGCAAGTCGTCGTACGTGCGCTCGGTGGCGCTGATCGCGGTCATGGGCCAGCTGGGCTCGTACGTGCCCGCGGCGGCCGCGCGGCTGGGCATGCTGGACGCCATCTACACGCGCATGGGCGCGCACGACAACATGCTCAAGGGCGAGAGCACGTTCATGGTCGAGCTGGGCGAGACGGCCGAGATGCTGCGGCACGCGGGCCCGCGCAGCCTCGTCATCCTCGACGAGCTCGGCCGCGGCACCAGCACGCACGACGGCGTCGCGATCGCGGCCGCCGTCCTCGAGCACGTCGTGCGCGACTCGCGCGCCCTGCTGCTTTTCATCACGCACTACCAGAACCTGTCCGCAGCCGCGCGCCGCTTCTCGGCTCCTTCGCCGGCCGGCCCCGCCGCGCTGCGCAACGCGCACATGCGCTTCACCAGCACGCACGACCGCGCCGACGGCGACCGCGCCGACGGCGACGATGCAGAAGCGGAAGGCGAGGACATCACGTTCCTGTACGAGCTCGCGCCGGGCCGTCGCGCACCGCAGCTACGGCCTCAACGTCGCCCGCCTCGCCGCTGTCCCGCGCTCCGTCCTCGCCCTCGCGCGCACCCAGAGCGCCGCCCTCGAGGCCGCCATGCGCGCCGCGCACCTGCGCCACCTCGCCCGCCGCCTCGCCGCGCTCGTCCGCCCCGCGTCCGCCACCGCCATGGCGCTCGACTCGGCTGCAGACGACGAGCAGGACGCGCTCGCGGCGCTGGTCGACGGCCTCGAGCTGCTGTGAGCCCGCGCGTCTCCACGTACAATACCTCTACTTTCTTCCTTCCTGTGCTCGTGATGGAGATGTACTCAGTAAGACGCAGGCCACCCGCGCAACGGGCCTCCGGCGGCCAGCTTCCAGCTGGACCGGCTGCTTCTGGCCTCCTGGATCGACTGGGGCGCTGTGGGAGGCCCAAAGCAGCCGGTCCAGCTGGAAGCTGGCCGCCGGAGGCGCGTTCCGCGGGTGGCGCTCTGCACACGCACAGCACGTCGAGCGCACGGCAGGGCAAGGTAGGGGAATCGTGATGCGTTAGATACAGGACGCCGGCGGATGCAATGCAGGGCGGGCGGCGCGGGCGTCAGTCGCCGGCGGACAGGTCCGCGGACGGGTCTTTCCAGATGCGAATGTCCTCAAAGTCGGGCTGGTTGGCGAGCACGAGGCCCTTCTCGTTGGCGAGGTGCAGCAGGCAGATGAAGCAGTACGAGGTGCTGATGTCGGCCATGGCCTGGCGCGGGTACGCGGTCTGCAGGCCGTTCATGACCTGCGTGAACCGCAGCGGCTTCTGCTCCGTCTCCTTGTCCGTCTCCAGCTCCATTGCGTCTTCCGCCTGTCGTCTGGAGTCGGACTGACACAGGAGGATCGACGATGGAAGAGAGGCTGTCGCCGACACCCTTCCACATCTCCTCCTTGAGCCGGCGCACGTCGCCTTTTTGGCGACGCGCGCGTACTGCACGTACTCGGGCCGCACGCGGGGCTCTGCGTGACCAGCTGCGCGGCGAACGCGCCGGCGGGCCCGTCGAGGACTGCGCCCAGCTCGCCGGGGTCCAGCTGCGCGACCGCGGGCAGGTTGCTCCTGCGCGTCCGCGAACTCGAGCGCGTCGTCGTCGTCCGCGGCGCCGCCAGGGAGCGCGTCGTCCGCGAAGAAGTTGGCGTCCGTACGTGCCCGCCTGGCCGTGCTCGTCGGGGTCGTCGGGCGGCGGCTGCGCGGAGGCGTCGGGGGTGCCGCTGCGCCCAGAAGGCGCCGTCCATTTCGGCGTCGTTGGCGGGCGCGGGTCGGGCGGAGCGTGCGGCGGTGCGGCGCGCGCCGATGCGCGCCTTCGGCTTGAGGAACAGGCTCAACAGGTCTTTTGAGTTGAAGTGCTTGTCGTCTGGGAGCAGGTTGCGGTCTTGCTCTTCCATTGGCTTTTCGGTAGTGAGATGGCCGAGTTTGACGAAGCGGTGGGTGAAGATCTTCGTAGACAGCTCGCGGGACAGCGGCGCGGCAAAAGTCAATCTCGAAAGCCTCCTTCTCGCGGCGTTGGCGGGCTGGGACCGCGGGCTTGGTCACGTCCTTGATCTTGCGGATGCGCCAGTGCTCCGGGCCGGCCCAGTTCTTGGATAGGGCGGTGTCAAAAGTAGCTGAGGATGTTCTGCTCGTCCATGACGGAGCGGGGGCTGCACCTGCATGCCGTACTCGTGCTCTTCGTCCTCGTCGCCGCTGGCGTGGCCGGCGTTGTCGGCGTGCAGCGGCCGCGGCTGCGTCTCGATGGCGGCCTCGCGCGCCCACGCCTCGCCGCCCTCGCCGAAGCCGACGTCGGCGGCCATGTCGAACCCGCCAAAGTCGCCGCCCGCGCCGTCGTCCGCGTCAACATCCATCGCGTCTGCGGGGTCCTGGTCGTGCTCCTTCTTCCAGTCGTCTGCGTGGAGGAAAGGAATGTCGAATGTGCTTGAGGACCCGCCCAACTCGAAAGAGCTCAATGAGGGACAGACCTGCTGCTGGTCGAGCCGCGACAGGTCCGGAAAGAAGCGGTGTCCCAGCGCGGTAATGTCGATTTCCTGTTTGCCTCGGAGGGGCTCACTGGGGTCGGCGGTCGGTGGATCAGACTCCTCGGCAGGCTGTCGGCGGCATCGTCGTGCTATCGAAAACGATGCGGCCTTCGATTTCGAGCGTCAGGTGGTTCAGCAGTAAGCCCTTGGCGCCGCCCTCGTCAAAGTCGGCCGAGGCTTTTTTGAACAGCGGATCGACGGAGAACTCGAGGTCCATCTTCTTTAGCTGAGCTGCGCAAAGGAAGAGGCTAGAGTCGCCTCGGAGGAGCGCTGTTTCTTCTTCCGCGGCCGGCGCTCGCCGTGCTGTCGAGCTCGTCGCCGTCGCCATCGTCGTCGGCGCCGTCAACATCACCATCGCCGTCGCCGTCGCCGCGGCGCTTGGTCTTTTTTGCTGTCGGCCAGGCCGCTCAGCAGCTTGCGGTCTCGGTGGCGACGCTATCGACTCTGCTGGTGTAGATCTTGACGCAGCCGTCGAGCGTGCAGCTCGCCTTTTGAAAGTTTGACCGAGTCACCCCCGCGTAATAATGACATGTCATGGAAGTAGTCGATCAGCGCAAGTTCCACGAATTCGTCGCGTTGATTTTCTGCCCCCGTCAGTGCTGTTTGAAGTCAGAAGGTGAACGAACTCACATTGTCGGTGGCCATCTTGACCCATTCCTCAAAGTTGGCGAGGATGGGAACGCGCTTCATGGGGCGTAACGGCATTGCCGCTGCAACGCCGAGCAGATCGTCATTCTCCTTGCCCTGCGAGCTGGGCGTTTTGCGGGCTGCCGTGATCCTGCAGGCCGCTGGAGCGGCGGCTCTTGCGCGGCGACGCGGCGGCCGCCTTGATCTGGTTGAGGTGCATTTCCTGCAGCGCCTGGCGCGACTGGAAGCGCACCGCCTTTTCCTCGCGGTCGTCGTTGAGCGGGATGCTGTCGAGCGTTGTCAGAGTGCGTCTCCATTCCAAGGTCAAGACCAACTTGACGCGCTGCCGGATCGAAGACTTTGTGGGCGAGGCGGTGGAGCTGCTCTTGCGCGCGTCTAGACGCTGCGTTGCTCTCGCAGCGGACCGGCATGCTGCTGCAGGGAGCGGGCGCATATGTGCGGGCGGGCCGTGTGTGTGTGTGCGTTGCCGTGGCCGCGCGGGGATAGAGAGGAATGCGCCCTTGTCTGCGCCCGTCTGCCTTCACACCGCGTGTGCTTTGTCGTGAATTCGACGACGGTAGCAGTCGATAATGCCGCGACTGCGTGTCTTTCAAGAGCTGTATCCAGGAGGGCTCACGACGTTCGCGATGCTGCGCCGTTGTTTTGCTGGTCGTCCCGTCGCGCAGGTAAACAAACGGCTCTGGCGCTAAGCTTGATCAAGCCGTTGTGGCGTCGCTCCACATCATCTCGATAGCCGATTCCGTCTAACTCTAAGAGGATAGCAGCAAAAGTGACGTGTGGCGGTGCGTTGGAATCATCTGTTTCCGAAGCGGCGACAGCCGCGCGACAAGACGAGAGGCTGCGTCATCACAGCCTGCGGACAGCCAAAGGGAGAACGGACGGCGAGACCAGACGACAGACTGAGCGCGCGTCGTCTCGCGCTCCGTGACCGCGTCCTGGGCTCGCACACAATGCCGCCTGGCAGTCTCACCCTCTTGGCCTTTCTCACTGCTGCCGCTACTGCAGATCGCGCGCACCCCGAATGGCATGACCGCGCGCTGGACCTCTACATACAGAGCGCGAGGACGATTTTCTTGAGGCCGTCTCCTGAGCATTACTTTCTGACCGTCGACGCGAGCCGCGCCCATCTCAAAACACGCCGCCTGCGCGGGGCGCGATCCGCGACCATGGCCTTGCTGTGTATCGCCGCGGCCGCCGCCGGGCGCCGACCCGGTCTGGACATTCTGGTTCTCGTTGAGCATCTTAGTCCTGCTGGCCCTCGGGGCCACCCTCTGGCACCGCGTCGCACCGTCAAAAACACAGAACATGCCAGGGTCGGCATACACGAGGCGATCAATAAAGCAAAAAAGACAGCTTGGAGTGCCGCGACATCCACCGCGCCGCGGACCAGTGCGCGTTTCATGCGGTCGCACTGCGAGGACGACGACACCGGGCTCATCTCCTACCTGTCGCTGTACTTTTGCGACCTGCCGCACGCCAAGCCGGTCGCGTTCGGTGTCATCGCCGTCTGGGCCTCGCTGCTGTTTGCCACGATCGGCATCGCAGCCAGCGACTTCTTCTCCGTCAACCTGCAGTCTATCGCAAACATCTTCAAGATGAGCGAGAACCTGGCCGGGGTGACGTTCCTCGCCTTTGGTAACGGCAGCCCCGACGTCTCTTCTCGACATGGGCCGCCATGGGCCACCACAGCGGCAGCCTGGCCATTGGCGAGCTGATCGGCGCCGCCAGTTTCATCACCGCTGTAATACCAGCTGCGATGATGTTTGTGAAGCCATTTCAAGGTCGGCCGCAAGACGTTCGTCCGCGACTCTGCTTCTTCGCCGTCGCCGTCGGCTTCAGCATGTTCTTCCTTGCGAACGGACACCTCGAGTTCTGGGAGTGCCTTGGTCATGATTGCTTTCTACTTTGTCTACATTGTCGTCGTCGTCGCGCAGCACTGCGCGCCACGAGAGCCAGGGCACGCCGCGAGCGCGACTTTGCTGCCCGCACCCACTACACCTTTCCCGACGCCGGCGAGCGTTCCTCGGCGGATCAATTCTTGGACGAGTCAGCCGCGTCGATGAGCCTCTGCTCTCACACTCAAGTCCGTTGACCGTCACGCCGGCCAGACTTTGACGACCTCGAGCGGGCCGACGAAGCGTACAAGATGGCCGAGGAGGAACTGGACCCGGAAGAGGAAGAGGAGGAGCGCGACCGTGTGCTCGGCGAGATCAGCAAGAACATGCGCGTCGCACGTCCGCTCGGCGTCAGAAGAAGGCGTGTCACCGGGCCCATCAGACCCAGCCTGATCGGCGCGCTCGAGTTCCAGGCCGTCCTCTCTTCGTTGAGGTCCCACCAGAACATCCCCGTCATCCCGATGAACAAGACGCACCACCGCCGTGCGGTCACGTCCGTCTCGCAGCGCCGCATGCCGCGCCGCGGCCAACTCGACCAATTCCGAGGGCGACGCCGCCAACCTGCGCGCCGTCGAGGGGCGGCAACGTCTCATTACCACACATTGTCACCGAGCCGCCCAGCGATACGCGCGGATTGTACGCAGCGCGCCATGTCCGCCGACGGCGCTGCCAACTTGAGATTCGACCCGGGCGCCGTTGAGCAGCGCGTCTGGTCGCAGGTTGAGCCGCCACTGCGATCTGTTCCTCTATTGTCCCGCTTTCCTTCGCCGTCGCCGGCGGACTCGGCCACCTCTCTGAGCGCGCGTCAGAGCAGACCCATCCTCTCCGTCACGCCACCAGCGCCTCTTGACCGCGACGACTCCACGACGATTCCAAGAATGACTCCCTCGGCATCAATGGTCCCAGAAACGCCAGTGCAGACCTGCTGGCGCCGCCGCAAGCGCACGAGCCGCACATGCTGCTGACACCCACCAGCGACACCGCCTACGCCCGCCACACGGCCAGCCCGATGTCCATGTCGCCCTCGTCGCCGCTCCGGCCGCAGATCAAAGTGTCGCCGGCTGCGGACGAGTTTGTCAAGTCGACGTCGTCGTCGCCCTATGAGCGCTACCGCGACAATCCGACATCGCCGAAGTCGAAGACCTGCTACTGCCGGAGCCGGCCGACTGCTCGGACGACTCGCCGCCGATGGAAGTCTGCCCGGAGGCCAAGCAGCGCTCGATCTGGTCGCGCTTCGTGCCGCATCGCCGCGGCAGATCTTCCTGACCCTCTTCCCTGCATTGAAACTCTGGCGCCGGACGAACTTGTTTGGCAAATTCGTAGGGCTCGTCTCGACGCCGTCGGTGCTCCTGCTCACCCTGACGCTGCCCGTCGTCGAGACGGAGCGCACCCACGGCGAGAAGCCCTCTGCCCATCTTGACTCGATGCACCCGAGGCGGCGCAACACGGCCGACTTGTCGCAGCCGAGCAACGCGGCCGCTGAAGCCGCCGTTACGGCAGAGTACAGCGCGCAGCAGTACCAGTCACTCGGGGAAGGCGACGAGACCCCTGCCGACGAAGCCGCGATGCGCAACAGCCCCGGCGAGTGGAACCGCTGGTGCTCGTGCTGCAGTGCTTCCTGACGCCGCAGCTCTTCTTCCTGCTCATGTGGGCCGGCGACGAGGACGCAGAACAGCGTGGTACCGGCGGGCGATGCTCTTTGCCCTCCTCGGTTCATTTGCCGTCGCCGCAGCGATCCTCCTCACGACGGATCGCTTCCAGCCGCCGGCGTGGCACCGGTACCTGTGCTTCGCGGGCTTCTGCGTGAGCGTGTTCTGGATTCTCGACGATTGCGGAAGAAGTCGTGGGCGTGCTCAAGGCGATTGGGGTCATCTTCAACATCTCGGACGCGATCCTCGGGCTGACCATCTTCGCGGTTGGCAACTCGCTCGGCGATTGGTGGCGGACATCACCGTTGCCAAGCTCGGCTTCCCCGTGATGGCGCTGTCGGCGTGCTTTGGCGGCCCGCTGATGAACATCCTGATCGGGATCGGGTCCGCGGGCGCGTGGAACACGTGGAAGGGCGAGGAAAAGTACCACCGCAAGCACCCGGACCGGCGCGCAAGTGGAAGTCGTACCACCTCGAGGTCGACGTGACGCTGCTGATCAGCGCCGTCGCCTGCTGATCACGTGCTCGGCTATCTCGTTGTCGTCCCGCTCAACAAGTGGCGCCTCGACCGCCGCATCGGCATCGCCCTCGTCTGCATCTGGACGCTCGCCACCATCGTCAACGTCGTTGTCGAGGTCACCGGCCTCGGCGGCAAGCTGAAACCACCGAAGACGGCCTCGGCTGGTTTTGACCTCTTACAACGGCTTCTGCATCTCTGGCGTTGCGCACTCTGGCATCGTACATTCTGGCGTCGTGTATCTTCTTGGACTCTATCTGGTCACTGTCTTTTCTAACAATTTACGCCTTCTTTCTCTACTGTCCGTCACCCTGTCTGCCTTTCTTGTTCCTCACAGTCGTCCCACATCGCTAGCCGACATCCTTGAAGCGCGAAAAAGAATAGAGTTCCTCAAACATGCAGGTCTAATGGACCATAGACGCAAGCAAAAAGAGAAAAAAGACAAGGTCTTGCCCGGAATCGAACCGGGGTTACCGGAAGATTTCTCAGAATCCGATGTGCTGACCGCTACACTACAAAACCATGTTTTGCTTATATGTGCGGGGTTTTCTAGCTAATATATAATCTCACAATATCGTGGAGGCAGAGCTAGTGCTGTGACGCACCTCCACCTTGTCTGCCCGGTGAGCATACGTTCAAAGACCAGCAAGCACCATCGCACGGCATCCCCCGGCAGCGCTTTCCGATACGTGTCAACGATCGCAAGTGGCTAGACGCGCGCACGACAGGAGAGCAGGAGACTACCGCCGCGCATCCGTCCCATCACCGCGCATTCGAGGAGCCGTTCGAGCATCGCAGCCCGCCCGGGACGGTCCGCCTCAGACGCGCCACAGACGAGATACAACACCTGGGATCGCCCGGCGGCAGACAGCGGCGGCGCAGCCATGGCGGCGGCGCAGAGCATACGCAGCGGTCTGCGGCTGGCGCAGCGCATGCCACCGCGCGGCGCTCCTCATGCGTTCTCCGCCGCGCGTCTCGCAGCAGCAGCACCACCACGGGCAGCGGCAGCCGCCGCTGCATCACTCACACACTCACAACAACGACGCAGCAGCGGTCACCGTTCGCGACGAGCAGTGCGCGGCGGCGCGCCCACCACTTTGACACGCTCAAGTTCGTGCAGCGGCTGCAGGACGAGGGATTCAGCGAGGAGCAGGCGATCAGCCTGATGCAGGTGCTGTCGGACGTGATCGAGGAGTCGATCCAGAACCTGACGCGGACGATGGTGCTGCGCGAGGACGCGCTCAAGACGTCGTACACGCAGAAGGTGGACTTTTCGGCGCTGCGCACGGAGCTGCTGAGCTTGGACAGCAGCGAGACGGCCGTCACGCGCACCTCCCACGAGCGCCTCACTAACGAGCTCGCAAAGCTCAACGCCCGCCTGCGCGACGAGATCCAGCGCACCCAGGCCAGCGTCCGCCTCGACTTTAACCTCGAAAAGGGCCGCATGCGCGAGGAGGCAAACGTGCAGGACCTCAAGATCAAGGAGACCGAGACCCGCATCGAGCAGGAGGTCGCCGGGCTGAGGGAGCGCGTCGAGGCGGTCAAGTTCAGCACCTGCAGTGGCTCATGGGCGTGTGCACCGGCACCGCTGCGCTGATCCTCGGTGCCTGGCGCCTGCTGATGTAGGCGTTTCTTTGTGCAGGGAATGGCAGAGGGCAGATCGTCACGTTGGCAAGCAGAGAGCACAGAAGCGATGACTGTATGACTTGCTGGATTGGCCCGTGAGATGATTCGTATGTGATGGCATGCAGAGAGGTGCAGTGGAGACATGCAGAGAGGTGCAGTGGAGAAGAGACAGGAAGACACGGAGAAAGAAGAGAAGATCAGTCGGAGTCGGTTGTCGGTGAGGTCGGAGCCGTTCAGGTCGGCCTCGAACTGCATCTGAATGTTCATGACCTGCTCGAGCTGGGCGAGGCTGAGCGGCACCTTCTTGTGAGCGGCGAGGCTCTTGGCGGTGCGGATGACGTTCTTGATCTGGCGGCCGTTGAGGGCGGCCTCGCTCAGGGTCGCGAACGCGGCGTCGTCCAGCTCGACGCCAGACATGCGGTCGAGGAAGTTGCGCCAGACGCGCTCGCGGCTGTCGCGCGGCAGCGCGCTGTACTTGAGCGGGACGTGGATGCGCGACTTGAACGCGTCGTCAAAGGAAGTGACGCGGTTCGTGGTCAGGAACAGGACGCCGCTGTAGTACTCGAGCACGCGTAGGAAGATGGAGACCATGCCGTTGCGGTGCAGGTCGCCCGACTCGCGCGCCTCAAGAAACACATCGGCCTCGTCGATCAGCAGCACCGCGCGCCAGGTCGCGGCCATGTCCAGTATCCGCGTCAGCCGGTCGTCGAGCGCCTCCGGGTACGAGCCCAGGTCGCCGGAGCTGACCATGTACAGCGGGCGGTGCGTTGTACTCGGCCACGCACTCGGCCGTCAGCGTCTTGCCGACGCCGGGCGGGCCGTGCAAAACCAGGATAAGACCGCGGCCCTTGTTGCGCACAATGTCGTCAAAGTCGGCCGACTGCTGCGCGTGCGTCGTCACCAGCGCCTGCACCGTGTCCTTTTGCATCTCCGGCAGCACCAGCTGGTCGAAGCACGCGTCGTTCCACTGGATCTCCGAGAAGTTGTCCACGAAAAAGTCGAGGAACTGCTTCTCGGTAAAGGAGTAGCCGCGCACGAGCGAGCTCGTCTGCAGGCGCTGCTCGTCGGTGAGCGCCGGCAGCGAGCCGTCCGGGCGATCCATCAGGTCGACCTGCTCGATGTTCTGCTCGCACAGGGTGCGCATGCGGCGGCCCTCGCTGCCGTCGTCGTTGGTGTTGATCTTCGTCCACGGTGAACTCGTCGTCAGGCTCGAGCCGGTGGAAGGTGGCGCAGTCGACCATGACGCGGCCGTTGATGTTGAACCGCAAGATCTTGCGCTCGCCGCGCTTGATCGCCACGCCCTTGTACTCTTGGAAGTGCTGCCGGCCAGGCTCTCGAAGCGGGCGCCGCGGGCGGTCAGACGCTGCTGCATCTCGGGCCTTGTTCGGGTGGAACTTGAAACGGGAACGCGTTCAAAGAGCGATGGGCTGGGCGCCGATGAACTCGGGGACCGCGATTGACGCATCGCGCGTGCCAAACTTGCTGCCGTCAAAGTCGATGTAGGTGCACGCCAGGGACCAAAAGGTGCCGCAGGGGGTGCTCTGCAGGCAGTAGCTGTTCAGTGGAAGACGCGGGCCTGGCCGAGCATGGGCGCAAAGATCTTGGTGCCGGGCGGCAGGATGGTCCAAAAGTTCTCAAAGCTGACCATGCTCTGTTCACGCAGGTTCTTGGCCTCTTCCAGCACATCCTTGAACTCCTCGCGGGTAAAGTTGATCAGCAGCGACAGGTGGCTGTGCTCGATGGAGCCCTCCTCGAGCGCGTTCAGCTCGTCCTCGAGGCGGCCGAGGTAGTGGTACAGGCAGTGCGAGGGCAGCTGCAGCGAGATGATGTTGGTGTAGAAAAGAAATGCCCGGGTAGCTGCCGATGACATCCTTCAGGAGCTGCTTGAGAAAGGGCGAGTTGATCTGCAGGTGGCGCTGGATGACCTGCTTGTTGTCGTTGCTGTAGGTTGTGCGTGACGCAGAGGGCAAACATCTGCCACCACTCGATCTTCTCGACGAGCTCAAAGTCTTCCTGCTCGACAATGTAGGCGTTGCCCTTGCTGTTCCCAGCGCTTCTCCAGGTGCTTGACCTCGACCTTCATCGGCTCTTCTTGAGGGCGTCGCGCAGCTTCTTGCGCTCGAGCTTCTCCTGCTTGAGCTGGTCGGCGGCCGCCTGTGCTCCCGTTGCCCTCCTCGACGACCATGTCGTCCTCGTCCGACAGGTACTCGCCGTTGTGGCGGCTGGACAGCAGCCGCCGCGCCGTTCCCTTTGTGCGAGCCATCGTGTCGGTATGTGGGAGAGTGGAGAAAGAAGCTTGTCCAGGATCCTGGTGAGCGTCGACAGTGATGATGAAGAGAGGACACAGGAAGCAGGGTGAGGAGCGGCCTTATATCCACGATCCGGGATCCAGACAGACAGGCAACAGCAGGCCGCCACAGTCAAGCTAAGAAGTGCGGCAAGGCAGAAGTCTGCGGCGGGAGCGGTCCGGCGACCCAAATGTCATGTCGAAGCATGAGGGGCAACGTTGTGACTCACGGAAGGAGGCAAGGCGAGAGGCGAGCAGCGGCGTGAGTCTAGGCAAGCAGCCGCCACTGCCGCTGCGGACAGACCCACGCAAGGCTGCATGCAGTCAAACCTCATCGCTGCCGACGGCCCCGTAGCCGCAGCCGCGGCCATAGCAGCAGCATGGGAGGCAAGATGAGTCGCAGTTCGGGTGCAGGTGGGCAAGCGGGCGGTGATGCCTGGAGCACAACAGAGCCTCAGGCTGCGTGGCGCTGGCGCAGGGGCGAAGGTGGCGAGTGACAGCCATGCCTGATGCCCGCATCGCGCGGATCAGCCGGCTGCGAGCCGCATTGGCACTGTGGCTGTCTCTCTTCAAATGTTGAAGCACGCCGCGGCCTCGCTGTGAGGTGGCACGGGAGCGATCAATGGATGAACGTCGAGAAGATCGTGCGCCGCCGGGGCCAAAGGGCAAGCCACACGCGTGGCTGTGTCGGCGAAGGCGCCGTCTGGGCTCCCGCGGCATCGTCACTCGTTTCCGCAGTAGTCGGCCTTGTCCGGCTCCGTCGTCTACTGCAAGGCCCGGTGCGGTATACTCTCAGGTCAAGGGCTACGGTATGTAGCTCGTGAGTTCGATCAAAGGGACGGCAAGACGCTCGAGCAGGCAGCGGGCCGGGTCGTAGGCTGCATCGGGCTGCAGAGGCCGAAGGGCCCTAGGCAAAGGCAGATAAGCGCGCACGCCTGCTCGGCGCGGTGGCCAATCGACGCAGGCTCATGGCCACGACCACGCGCTCGTCCCAACAGTCTTCCGGATCAGTCATCGGCTGGTGCACCGTCTATGGCGCGCAAGCGAAGTTGGCACCAGGGCATGTCCGCGACCAAGGTGGAGCCTCTGGTTGCCTTTTGACATTGCGGTCCGCGACGTGTTGTGTGCGCCCTCTGCTGTCGTCTCTGCAGCGATGGCTTGCGAACGCGTATGAAATGAGCACCTGGCGGCGTCTTGAGCAAAGCTCTGCGTCGTCTGGCAGATGCAGTCTCGCTCTGGTCAGAGAGTGGTGGCTTCGTCGCGAGGACGAGATGATGCTGCCTAGCGTAGCACGAAAACCTTTTCAAACGCCGACAAGTCTATGGCATCCCTCTGGTGGGTCTCTGGACCTCTGCACCTCCGGCTGATGACAGCACGCGAGACGAATCCCAAGAGCTACCTGGTGCAGTGGCTCGCTGTCGGTGTCGGCGTGGCGCTGCTGGTGTACTTTACTACCAGGCCGGAGCCGCCTCTCAAGTTGCCACGCCGGCAGTCAGCGCTGACGATCGTCTTTGCCAAAAGACTTGTCCGGGACCTCGACTCCTGGAGACGCTGTGATCTTGGCCTCTGGCGCGCTGCCCTTTTGGAATGCCTCGACAGCGTGCACAGAGCTGTCGGGAGCAGCTTTGGAGCCCTGCATCTGGCAAAAAATACAGCCAGTTCTTTGCCTATCACGCAGCTCTACCCGCGCAGGACCCGTCGCAGGAGTACTGGATCGCAAGCAACTCGACAGATACATGCACCACGATCACGCTGGCCGGTCAAGTCGGCGCAGCCAACTGCTCGCTCGCTCTGCCATTTCTCTGCTCGCAGTCAGCCCCGCTGCTGGACAACAGGGCGATCGACGCATCTCCGCCGTGGCGGCTCGGCGTACGGTCAGGCACTGGCGGCTACGTCGGCTACCGCGACCGCCGCTCCTTTCGCTTCGCGGGCATCAGATACGCAGCCAAGCCGAAGCGCTTCACGCACTCGACTGTTTTCACGCAGCGCGGTACCACGGACGCCTTCTCTGCGGGCAGGATCTGCGCGCAGCCCACGACAAGCACCGGCTCCGAGGACTGCCTGTTCCTCAACATCTGGACGCCGCACCTACCCGCCGACGGGCAGCCCTCTGAGCTCCTCAAACCGGTCATCTTCTGGCTGCACGGCGGTGCCTTTGAGAATGGCGCCGGCTCCGACCCGGCGCTCGACGGCGGCAACCTGGCCTCGCGCGGTGATGTTGTCGTCGTCACCATCAACTACCGCCTGAGCTCGCTGGCTTCCTGGCGCTCGACGGCACAGACGCGAGTGGCAACTACGGCCTGGGCGACCAGGTGACTGCGCTGCGGTGGGTGCAGCAGCACATTGCCGACTTTGGAGGCTCCCCTCACAATGTCACGATCGCCGGCCAGAGCGCGGGTGCGGCCGCCGTACGGGCTCTGCTCGGCAGCCCGCCCGCGCGCGGCCTCTTCTCCGCAGCCATCATGCAGAGCAACCTGGGCGGCTCCGGCTGGGCAGGCACCTTCTCCTCTTATCCCAGCCGCGCGGACGCGACCGCCATGTACTCACTGCCGGTCGCCAACGCAGCGGCTGTGGCACGCGTAAGAACAAGCTCAGCTGCCTGCGCTCAATAGACGCCAATACGCTCGTCAATATGGGCGTCCAAGCAGCCTCTCTCGTCCAGGACGGCTTGTACATACGGGAGAAAGAGCTCGACCTCAAGCCCGACTCTGGCGCCGCTCGGGTGCCCGTCCTGATGGGTACGATGCGCGACGACTCGGTCTTCTTTGTGCCGCGTCCCTGGACGTCCAACCTGACGGCCTACCTCGAGGACACGCACTTTATCAACGCGACGCTCGTCACCTCTTCCTCCGCCTTTCCCTCGGTGAACACGAGCGACACCATGATCAACGCGACGTGGGCCGTCTGGGAGCTGTCGCAGCGCGCCCTGACGGACGCCATGTTCCGCTGCACGAGCCAAGCGACCGCGCTCGCCTCCCTGCAGAACAACATTTTTCCGCAGTTGTGGTACTACGAGTTTGACCGCGCGATCGGCTGGTGGGCCGGGCATCCGGAATGCAGCGCGCCCGCCTCACCCGCGCATCCGACCGGCGACGCCGACGCGCCTTACAGCCGTTGCCACTCGGGCGATCTGGCCTACTCGTGGGGCAACATCGCTTTCCAGCGCTTCTTCACGCGCGACGACAACGACCTGCTCTTCAGCCGCTACATCGTCGACGCCTGGACCCAGTTCGCCTGGAACCACGACCCCAACCCGGCGCCCGACTACCTGCGCCTCCGCGGCTACACCAGCACCCTCGACATGGCCCGCCGCTTCGGCCGCTGGCCCGCCGTCGGCGACCACCCCGACGACCCGCTCAAGCGTATGCTGTCTGCGAACTCCACCGACGTTCCCTTTACAGAGCACGACCAGTGCCGCGCCCTCGGCTTCCCTCTCGACTACTATTCATGGGAGTTGAATTGATTCAGAGTGGTGATGTCAAATATCGAGCGGACTCGAGCGTCGGACTGGCCTCCGGCGGCCAGCTTCCAGCTGGACCGGCTGCTTTTTGGCGGCGACCGGGGACCCTCGTACGGAATCCTGCGCCTCCCGCTGCGTCTGCCTGCAGCTCGCCCTTCTTGGCCGCAGTCGATCCATGTTGACTGTGCCTGCTGTTGTCGGGGCTGAACGGCTCTCAGACCTGTTGGCTCAGAGCGATCTTCTTGGCTATCTTCGACGGCTTGAGAGCCCGGAATGTGTTCTCCCGACTCCGGAATTGCAAAGAACAGGTATTCGATGCTCAATGACATGACGCACGACTTTGTTCCTGCGGAAGCCTCTGTCCACCGCCTGCCCTTTAGACAGACTCGCGCGTTTCGCCTTCAGTGAAGTCCGTGCCGACAATGCGTCTGAGAATGCCGTTGGTCTCCTTCGCTTGGCGATTCGTGGCCTCCAAATCGTGGTTCATCGCTCTCAGGTCGCATTGAGTCGCTTTCAGGTTGCATTCTGTCGCTTTCAGGATGCATTGAGTCGCTTTCAGGTCGCATCTTGTCACATCCAAGTTGCAGATGATGCGGTCGGTACCACACTCGAGCGCGCGCCAATAGGAATGGCTGCGGACCGCGACATAAGTATTGGAGACAAAACCGACAAGGCTCACAAAGAGTATGGGCATCATGGTGTATGCAGTCTGCGTCCGCAGCGCTGCAAATAGCCGGTCGGAGATGCGAGGCATTGTGATGCGGTGCAATCTGATGCGAGACAGTCTGATGCCGTTTCTGTGGTGCATTGTCGGGGCTCGTGGGTGTCTTGTTGGTGTCTGAATGGGAGAGGAGGACGGCGAGAGAATGGACAGCGAGTAGGAGCAGAGAGATCTCGTCACCCCCGCCGCGCGGCCTGCACCCACGTGAGCCCTGCAGCCGGTCCAGCTGGAAGCTGGCCGCCGGAGGCCCGTCCGACGTGGACAACTCATCCCAAATGAACACGATCAAGGAGTGGCAGAACCATCACGAAGAGAGACATGCGTTTCAGAGTCGTCAAGCCACGGCGCGGTGGTCTATAATTGCTTGCCCATGAACTTGCGCTTTGTGAAGCTCAGCCAGAACTGTTCCCGTCGTCAGCCTCTGAAATCAATACTAGAAGAAGCAGGGCGGACCTTGTTGGGTACGTTCTGGTCCTCGGCGTACAGCCGGTCGAGCAGGCGGGCGGCGGCCTCCTGGCGCATCTGGGCGATGTAGCCGCGCAGAACCTCTGCCTGGCCGCGGTCCTTGGGCGCGTCGAAGGCCTGGTTGAGCGGGAAGCCGGCGTCGCCGGGCATGCGGAAGTTGTTGTCGAGCGCGAGGTTGAGCATCGCCTTTTCGGCCTCGCGGCGCGGCTGCGTCGGCTTGACCGCGGACAGCAGCTGGCTGATGAACAGGATGTTGTAGATGAGCGTGCGGTCGGCGGGCCCGAGGATCTCAAAGTTGCGGAACAGCACGTTGGCGCGGAACAGCGACAGCGCCTCGTCGACTGGATCGTACGAGCTGTGGGAGGCGTCGATGCTGAGCGCTGTCTCGCCGCCTGCGAGCGGCGGCAGCGCCTGCGCCGGGCCCCGCGTCCGCGTCCGCAGCGGCAGCATCCCAAAATTGCCTTTCTCTGCTGTTAGCTCTCGTGTGTGGCGATGTGTGCGGAGAGCAGCAGCGAGAGGAGCAGCGAGAGGCGCACCGAGGATCTGCTGGTTCTGCTCGTCGAGAAAGACAGAGTGGTAGGCCTGTGCTCGTGGAGCTGCGGGTGAGCTAGTGTTCCGTCTGAGCGAGATCCAGAAGGGAGAGCAGACGGACCGGCATCGTGGCGGTGTTGACGTCGGCGTCGGCGTGGGCAGTGTCGCCGGCCTCTACAGTCTGGCGAGGTCTCGGGAGGGCAGAGATGTCGTCTCTCGCGGCTCGTCAAGCTGCGCCTGGCTGACGTCTGCCGCCGAGATCGTCTTGCGGGGCGCGCGCGACAGGGACAACCGCACACGGACACGCGCGCGCGTCCCTCGCACGCGTCCCCGACACGTCCAGATATCTCTTGAGAGAGTCGGCATCCAGAAGGTCAAGGCCGACAGATACTTGAACAGTAATCAGCATGTCGGACGTCGAGGAAGACGCGATGGAGGTGGACCAGCAGGAGGTCATGGGCTTCTCGGCGCGCAACACCGAGGTCAAGGGCAAGCGCAGCGCCGCCAACCTGCCCGTCCAGGCCGAGGACACGCTGCCCTGGTGCGTCGTTGAACTTATCGTGAGCGTTGTGACGGACTGATGAACGAGAAACAGGGTGGAAAAGTACAGGCCGGACACGCTGGACGACGTCTCTGGTCACGCGGACATTCTCGCCACCATCAACAAGTTTGTCGAGGCCAACGTGTGTCTTTCTCGAATGACGATGGACGGCCTGCTAACAACTAGATAAGCGACTCCCGCACTTGCTGCTGTATGGGCCGCCGGGGACGGGCAAGACGTCGACGGTGCTGGCGCTGGCGCGGCGCATCTACGGCAGCAAGGGGATGCGGCAGATGGTGCTGGAGCTGAACGCGAGCGACGACCGCGGCATCGACGTCGTGCGCGAGCAGATCAAGACCTTTTTCCAGCACCAAGCAGATCTTTAACGCACTAGGGCCGGCCTCCGACGGCGACAAGAAGCACTCGCTGGCCACCTTCAAGATGGTCATCCTGGACGAGGTGGACGCGATGACATCGACCGCGCAGATGGCGCTGCGGCGGATCATGGAAAAGTACACGCCCAACACGCGCTTCTGCATCATCGCCAACTACACGCACAAGCTGAGCCCGGCGCTGCTGTCGCGCTGCACCCGCTTCCGGTTTTCGCCGCTGCCGGGCCCAGCCATCCGGCGCATCGTCGACAAGGTCGTCGACGCCGAGCAGGTCAAGATCGCGCCCGACGCGACGGATGCGCTCGTGATGCTGAGCAAGGGCGACATGCGCCGCGCGCTCAACGTGCTGCAGGCCTGCCACGCCTCGAGCTTCCCCATGCCCGGCCCCGGCGTGCAGCCGCCGACGTTTGCCGAGCGCGACACAATCACGGTCGGCACCATCTACGAGTGCATCGCGTCGCCGCACCCCGAGGACGTCGCACTCATCCGCGACACGCTGCTGGCCACGTCCGACGTGTCAAGCGTGCTGACCACACTGCGCACGATCAAGCAACAAAAGGGCCTCGCGCTGGCCGACATGATCCAGGCGCTGGCCGAAGAGTTCAGCGAGCTCGAGGTCCCGCCGCAGACGCGCGTCACGTGGCTCGAGGGCCTCGCCGAGATCGAGCACCGCCTCGCCGGCGGCGGCAACGAGCTGCTGCAGATGGGCGGCCTGATCGGCGTCGTCCGCCACGGCGTCGAGCTAATGGACAAGCATTGATTTCTTGTTTCTTCACGGCGGCGTCGAGCTTGTCGAAAAGCAGACCTTCGTGTTCAGTCTCCTGTCCATTCACGACCGCTGGAAAAAAGAGAAGCTACAGCATGGCGATGGCGTTCGGGGGCGAGCCGATCGAGGTGTCGTAGTTGAGCGGCGCCGAGGAGACAAGGAACGACCAGCGGCCCAGCTTGGCGCACTTCTCAGCCAGGTCCTCGAGGTCGAACAGCTCGCCGATGGGCATTCCGAAGCGGCCGAGGAAATAGTCGTGCAGCAGCAGGCCCTCGGCGCCGACCTTCTTGCCGTCGCGCAGCGGGGGCACGTGCTCAAAGGCGATCATGTCGCCCGCGACGGCGGCAAAGTGCTTGTTCCACGCCCAGCGCGCGGCCTTTACCGTGCCCTCGACGCCGATAAAGTGCATCCCTTTCAAGGCGGCGCGCTGGCCAGCCTCGTCCAGAGCGGCGAGCGCAGGGATGAAGCCCGAGCGCACAAACAAGATGTCGCCGACGCGGAACTCGACGCCCTGGTCCGCCGCAACCGCCTCCAGCTCGTCGATGGTGATGGCGTCCAGCCCAAACTGCTCCAGCTTGCGCCCGCGCGCGTCCGCCCACCGCTTGAAGTCGAGCAGCACCCCGCGCCCGACCAGCCCACCTTTCTTATGCCATTCTTTTTGTTGTTCGTCAGCCTTCTGTCGTGTCTTCTCGCCGTCGCTGTTCAGTGAGGGTGGAAGAGGAAGACTCACTCTCGAGGGTGGGATAGGCTGCGCTGCCGGACTTGTCGCCGGCGGTGATGCGCGCCTCGGCGATGTTGACGCCGTTGAACGCCTGCGCCTGCTCCTGGTGGTGCCAGTGGCCTGTTACCGTCTCAGTCCCGCCGCCGTCACGCCGTCAAACAGAACATACACAGTGAGTCCCACTGGGAGGAGACCTGCGTGTTAAAGTGCAGCTCGTCGTCGAAGCCGCCGATGCGCCCGTCGGCCTGGTAGCGCGGGAGCAACTTGTGCTCCGTCTGCTTGCGCCCGAACGCGGTGGCATGCAGCGCGTCCAGCGGCCAGCTACATTCACTCGTTAGCCTTTCGTCGTACGAACCAGCCGTCTCGACACCGGACGATCGGAGGACAGACTTGAGCGAAGAGGTCAGGCCGTCCTGCGCCTCCTTGTACGCCGCGCGCACGACCTCGGGCGTCAGCAGGTTCAGCGTGCCGAGCACGTCCTTTGCGCCGTCGCGGTCCCACAGGCCCCAGGCGCTGTGCGCCGGGTACCCGCGGTCCTTGGCCACCGGGAGCGCGTCAAAGTCCGGCAGATCCGCCATTGCTCATGCGATCTACTGCTGTCGTCTGCTGCGGCGTCGAATCGCTGGGCCTTCCTTGAGAATGCAAATGGAACTTGATCGCGTGACAACTGGCTCTTAGCTCAATGCTCGTAGCTCGCGCGTGGTGGTGAGGCTGCAGCATTCGGTTGAGCGGCCAGCACGGCCTGCTTTATACCGCCGCGCCCGCTCGAGACGCGCACGACACCGCTTGCCCTACGCAGGAGACTGCACACTCGCGCCGCGCGCTCAGCATCAACGTGCTCGCGGTGATGCTCGCGCGCGCAGAGCATGGCGTCCGGATTACCGCAAGCGGCAAGTGTACTGTGCCCTCAGTGGCCAGCTCGGACCGCGCAGCGCCATTACTCAGCGCGCCGCCCGGTGCATTGCGTTCATAAGCAGCGGCAACCCGCCGGCCGCAGCGAGCAGGGCAGACATGCTGTCGAGCTGCGTGCCGGCAGACTGTATGCGACAGACAGCGCAGGCGAGGAGTGCATCTCGGAGCGCGTCACCGGCCCGCGTCCGTGCGGGGTTGACAGCCGCGCGCCGATTATGAAGCGTGCGCCGCCCGCACCAGTTATAAATACCCGAGTGCCGCCATTAGCAAGCGGGCGGGCTGGCTGCATGCGCGAGGCTGTGGCTGCGGTCTCGCTGCGGTCAGTGGACGGCGAGCTGTGCTGACCGATAAGGAGGCTGAGGCCCGGCTGCTCGAAGGATGTGCAAGGGCAGAGTAGCATAGGCCGGATGGAGAAGAACAGGCCGCTGTCTGGCCGCAGGCTAGTGTTCGAAGCGTCCACTCGCCCGACGGGCCTCCGGCGGCCAGCTTCCAGCTGGACCGGCTGCTTTGGTCTCCCTTGGGTTCGGCGCACAGCACAGCTTGGTCGAGCTGATGGTTGTCTGGCCGGTCCGGAGCGACGCCGGAGCTGGCCCGACAGCCACCGGCCGTGAGCTCAAGGCGACGAACCCAAGGGAGACGAAAGCAGCCGGTCCAGCTGGAAGCTGGCCGCCGACGGCCCGTCGGGCGAATAGAACCATCCCACAGACGCCCCGAAGATGAGCGGACAGAGGGAGGCGACGGGCCGAGGGGAGACGAAAAGCAGCCGGTCCAGCTGGAAGCTGGCCGCCGGAGGCCCGTCGGGCGAGCACGCGAATTCCACAGTCGAGTGACCAGACGAGTAGACGCATCTCACAGATGCACCAGACGTATAAGAAAAGCAGGCGGGTGGTGTACAGGGTTGTGATTGTACAAAGCGAGGGGGGTTAACCCATGCGCTCGGCCTCCTCGACGAGGTCTTCGAGGCGGAAGGCGTCGCTGCCGGTGTTGAAGGCCTCGAGCAGGCGGCGGCGGCGCAGCTTGAGGTCGCGGCCAGCGGGGCTGGGGTCGGCGGCCTCGACGGCGGGGCCGACGTTGTAGAACTTTTGCATGTTCATGACGAGCCACTTAGCCTCGTCGGGGGAGACGCCGCGGCCGTCGAGGACGGCGCCCTGGCAGAGGACGAGGCCCTTGGGGCCGGCGAGCTCGAGGTGGTGCGTGAGGGTTGTGTGCGGGGCCGCGTACTCGCCCCGCAGCTTGTACTCGGCCAGGTGCGTGAACATGACGGTGGCGGTGTCGGGCCCGGGGAAGGACCACTGCATGAAGTGGATGGGCGCGGCGTCTGCAGGGTCCGAGCCGTCGGCGGTGTCGCGCGGCAGGCCCGGCAGGATGAAGACCGGGTGGGTGCGTGCGGTGCGGTAGATATTGTCCCAGGTCGTGGTGGGGACGGAGGCGCACAGGGTCTGAGGCGAGCCGGCGTGGCGGAGGCGCCAGATGGACTCGATCTCTTTCGGAGGCAGCTCCATGGTCTTTGCGACGTCGATGTACGAGTCGAGTGTCTTGACGCCGGGCGGCTTGTAGTGGGGCGACGTGGGCGACAGCTGGTCGAGGGGACCCTCGGGCGGTGCGGGCGGCTGCGGCCACGGCGAGGCAGCAGGCGCTGCGTTTGGCGCGGTGTGTGACGACGGTGATGAAGAGGCGAGCGGCGCGGTGGCGCCCGGGACGGCGGCTTTCTTGCGCAGCTCTGTGATCTTGTCGCGGTACACCTCCTTGAGCTCCGACACATCCTTTACCCCCGTTCTGCACTGGGTTGTCAGCTGATTGTACGCCGATGGTTCACAGACGCCGGACGGACTCCTTGACTTTTTGGTCGAGCTTGTTGCGGTAGCGGTCGAGGATCTTCTCCTGGTTGTGGTGGGTGGCGAGGAAGCGCACGTCGTGGACGCGGGCCCACCTGCGCTGGGTGGCGGCGCGCGGCGCTGTGCGGACGCCATGCGCGAGCGCGCGATGGCAGACGGTCGGCAGCTGTAATGACATTTCGGTTGTGTCTGTTTAATGTCGAAGAGACGATGCGGCCTGCTTGTCCGCGAGGCCGGACGTCATTTCTGGGCTATGCCGCTTCGGGCGCGGTGTCGTCCGAGCCGCGGCCGGCCCGCCGCTGGAGCTACATCCACTGTGCCGTATCGCAAGGCATGCGCGTGCATGCGTCGGGCGTCGGGCCTCAGACGGTGATCGCTACGGTAGATAACCCCACAGGCACCGAGTCCTGCAGAACTTCCGGTGCATATGGCAACATGTCCCGGTCGTGCGTGCGTGGAGGAGTTGCACACGCGCGTGCCGGATCCCAGTGTGGCAGCACGTCTGGCGTCCAACAGGAACAACGACAGCGACGACGGTTGTGTCTGCTGTACGCTGCCAGTGGATGATTGGCCTTTCCATTGTCTTGAGTGCCAGGAAGACCTTAGGGCGAGGTGGGATCCTCTCCAAAGCTGGCCTGCGATGAGATCAACAACCCAGCGGACCAGAAGAGCGAAACGAGCCAGATCCTCGGCAAGTCGAGGCCGGGACGCGCGTGCGGCTGCTGCGGAGACGGTGGCGCGTGCGCCAATTTGCTGCCAGCCTGCCCATTGCTGCAGCGCCGTTTGTGCGCCGCAGCGCTGCATGCGGGGACGGCCGGAGACGGTCTGGGGCTGGCAGAGCTGCCGTGCCGGCCGATCTGCTTCTGTCTCTGCATTTGTACTCTTGTCGACACCCGCAGGAGCTGCATAAGGACAGTGGAGGGAGAAGGAAAAAGAACTTGGACAGCGAGAAGAAAAGCTTGGCCGACCGAGGCACGCGGCGCGCTCCCGGACGAGCACCACCAGCAGCAGCAACAACGAGAAGGCACGATGCCGACGACGTCCATCCTCGGCGACCTCGCCGTCCCAGAGGTCGACCTGTGGTCCTTTGTCTTTGAGCGCAAGGACCGGCCCTACCCCGACGACAAAGGTATGTCGTCCATCCAGCAGATCGACAACCTCAAAGAGTGACACGAGGAAAGTGATCGCGAGGGACCCGTACACGAACCGGTTCTACACGTACCAGCAGATCCGCGACACCGCCATCGCGTTCGGCGAGGGCCTGAAGAACCAATGGGACTGGCAGACCAACGAGGTCTTTGCGCTGTTCACGCCCAACAGCATCGACACGCCCGCCGTCACCTTTGGCGTCTTCTGGGCCGGCGGCGTCGTCTCGACTGCGAACCCAGGCTACACCGCTGACGAGCTCGCCTTCCAGCTGGAGAACGCGGGCGCCACGGCGGTTGCCACGCAGCTGCCCTTTTACAAGACCGCGCTCGAGGCTGCAACCCGGGTCGGCATCGCCGCGAGCGCGTCATCCTCCTCGGAGACCAGCGCGACCCGGAGCACCGCATCAAGCACTTTAGCGGCATCCGCAAGACCTCGGGTGCGCTGCGCTACCGCCGCACCAAGCGCCAGCCGCGCGACCTCGCCTTCCTGCCCTACTCGTCCGGCACGACGGCAAGCCCAAGGGGCGTGATGCTCTGCCACCAGAATATCGCCGTCAACGTTCTTATGAATCAGACGATCGAGGGCAAGCACCTGACCTGGCAGAACGACAAGCTCTGTGCCTTTCTGCCCTTCTTCCACATCTACGGCCTGTCTGTCCTCATGATCCAGTCCATGTGGGCCGGGTACGAGATGATCGTGATGCCCAAGTTCAGCCTCGAGGACTTTTGCCGCTTCACGCAGGAGCACAAGATCACCTACGTCTACGTGGCGCCGCCGGTCGTGCTCGCGCTGACAAAGGCGCCCGTCGTCTCAAAGTACGACCTCAGCTCCATCCGCATGATGATGAGCGGCGCCGCTCCGCTCACAAAGGACCTCGTGCACGACTGCTACAAGCGCCTCGGCGTCCGCGTCCGCCAGGGCTACGGCCTGAGCGAGACCAGCCCGACCACGCACGTGATGCCCTGGGAGCGCTGGGACACCGCCATCGGCTCCGCCGGCGTGCTGCTGCCGCCGCTGACCGCAAAGTTTGTCTCGCCCGAGGAGAAGGAAGTCCCCGTCGGCGACACCGGCGAGCTCTGGGTCAAGGGCCCCAACGTCTTCCTCGGCTACCTCAAAAACGAAGAAGGCACACGCCACGCCTTCTCCTCCGACGGCTACTTCAAGACCGGCGACGTCGGCTTCCAGGACGCCGACGGCAACATGTACATCACTGACCGCGTCAAGGAGCTCATCAAGTTCAAGGGCTTCCAGGTGCCCCCGCCGAGCTCGAGGGCTACCTCGTCGCCCACCCGGACATCAACGACGCCGCCGTCATCGGCATCCAGGACGACTCCCAGGCCACCGAGGTGCCCCGCGCTTACGTTGTCCTGCGGCCTGGCGTCGACCGCTCCGACGCCCAGGCCGACAAGATCGCCGCTTGGCTCGCCGCAAAGGTCGCAGACCACAAGAAGCTGCGGGGGGCGGCGTCCGCTTCATCGACGAGGTCCCCAAGTCCGCCACCGGCAAGATCCTGCGCCGCATCCTCAAGGACCAGGCCAAAGCCGAAGGCCCCATCAAGGCCAAGCTCTGAGTCTTTCTTGTACGACGAGCGCCACCCGTCGGACGCGCCTCCGGCGGCCAGCTTCCAGCTGGACCGGCTGTTTTTCGTCTCGGGGGGAGCCGCCAGTCCTCGCGCTGCCCGTTGGAGGATCTGCTTGTTTTACTCTACTGCAAATACACCGCCAATGCTGCACACTGCCTGCCTCGAGCTGCCGTGCCATTCCGCGCTCGTGCTATCTAAGCGTTCCGTAGCAAGGCCAGAGAAACAACGAAATCTAAGGCACCCACTCGACGATGGCGCCGCGCTCGCCCTCGTCCAGGCCGTCGAGGGCCGCCATGTCGCCCTCGTCGAGCGCAAAGCCGTACAGGTCCGCGTTCTGAGCAATGCGGCCCGGGTTGTCGCTCTTGGGCAGCGGCGTCCAGCCCTTCTGCAGCGCGTACCGCAGCAGCACCTGGCTGCCCGCGACGCCGTGCTTGGAGGCGATCCCGCCCAGCGTGCCGTCCTGCGCCTTCTGGTTGCGCCACCAGCGGGCAGTACGCCTGCACGGCGATGTTGTTCTCCTCGCAGTACGCCACCGTCCGCCGCTGCTGGCACCACGGGTGCAGCTCGATCTGGTTCACGTGCGGCGGGAACACGCTCGCGTACGTCTTGAGCTCCTCCATGTGCTCCACCCCCCAGTTGCTGACCCCGATCGAGCGCACCAGCCCCTCCGCGTACGCCCGCTCCAGCGCCAGCCAGATCGTCTTGCGGTCCGTGCGCGACGTGTGGATCAGGAACAGGTCCGCGTACCCGCTCGCGCCCCCTAGCTTCGCCACGCTCGCCCGGATCGACGCGTACGTGCCGTCAACGTCCCCGTGCGCAGAGAGCATCTTGGTCGTCAGGAACAGCTCCTCGCGCGGCACTCCGCTGTCGTCTACCGCCTTGCCCACCCTGCATCCCGTCAGCCTCGGGCAGCTTCTCCTGGCAGTTGTCCAGGCCCAGAGCAAGACATCTGTAGCTTGCACGATCTGATGTGACCTGCTCCTGCACTTGGGAATGACCAAAGGACTCACTCGGCCTCGTTGCGGTACCACTGCGCGCTGTCAATGTGGCGGTAGCCGGCCTTGATCGCGGTCAGGCACGACTGCGTCGTCACCGCCGCGGGCGACTCGTACACGCCAAAGCCCAGCCGCGGCATCAGCTTGCCGCTGCCCAGCTTCACCGTCGACTGCAGCGTGAGCTTCGGCGACGCCATCTTCGTGGTCGTCTTTGCTTTTCCGTAGACTTGATGCAGTGAAGGTGGATGTCCAGGTGCCAGGTTTTGCAGGTCCTCAAGTGCTGTCTCGTGAGAGCTTCCGCTATGTACTCGTGAAAGCTTCAACGAGGAAAGATGCAGGGCTGGCGGTTCATGTACAGCCGTTGAGCGCCGGTGGATGCATGAGCTCATCACTCCGAGGGGCGCGCCGCGAGCAGCTTTTGCCCACTGCATCGCTCCAGCTGCGTCTTGCCGTCCGGCGTGCTTGACATGTCGCGTGTCACTGTATCTTGCTGTCACCTGCGAGTTCTCTAATGCAGAAAGAAACCCCTCTCGACCCGACCCTGGGTCAAGGACCATTGGCATTGCCGAAAGAGGATCGTCAAGCAAGCAAGCATAGATAGAGCACGGACGGTCCGCCGTTGCAACACGTGGAAGCCCGTTTTCGGAGCATTTCTGCCCTGGCTCGTTCGGCTTGCAAAGAGCTGCTGTGCGGCCTCGTATGAAACAAGTAGATGAGAGCCGCCGTGTCGCCATCGCAGGCTGTGCAAGGCAAAAGAGCTCTTGCAGACGCCCCGCCAACGGATCGACACACGCCAGAGCAGATTCACGAGGAAACGAGAAAAGACGACCGGGAAAAACGAACGAGAAAAGATGGTGTTGCAGGCGATCAAGTACTCGAGGGGCTCGCTCGAGGTGCTCGACCAGCTGCAGCTGCCGCACCGGCTGGTGTACGACCAGGTCAGGACCGCCGAGGATGCCTGGCACTCGATCCACGACATGCGCGTGCGCGGCGCGCCCGCCATTGCCATTGTCGCCGCGCTCGGGCTGGCCGTCGAGCTGCACGCGCGCGCACCGCACCAGGGCGACGTCAAGGCGCTGGTCACCTTCATCCACGAGCGGCTCGACTATCTGATCACCAGCCGCCCGACCGCCGTCAACCTGGCCGGCGCGGTCGCGATGCTGAAGCGCGCGCTGGACGACGCCCTTGGAGCTGATGCAGAGCAGCTGACGGCCGTGTACATCGCCGCCGCGGAGCGCATGCTCGAGCTGGACGTGCAGGACAACGAGGCCATCGGCCGGCACGGGCGCGACTGGATCCTGGGACACGCATCCGCGGCGCCGCCGGTCAGCATCGTCACGCACTGCAAACACTGGCAGCCTTGCGACGGCCGGGTACGGGACGGCCTTGGGCGTCATCCGCGCCGTACACGCGGCCGGCGCCCTGAAGCGCGCCTTCTGCACCGAGACGCGGCCCTACAACCAGGGCTCGCGCCTGACCGCCTTTGAGCTCGTGCACGACCAGATCAGCGCGACGCTGATCACCGGACTCCATGGCCGCGGCCCTGATGCGCCTGCGCCGGGAGAGCGACAACGTCTCTGCGGTCGTCGTCGGCGCGGACCGCGTTGCTGCAAACGGCGACACCGCCAACAAGATCGGCACCTACGCGCTCGCCATTGCTGCGCGCGCGCACGGCGTCAAGTTTCTCGTCGCCGCCCCGCGCACCACCATCGACCTGGCCACGCCGCCCAGGCGCCACCATCAAGATCGAGGAGCGCGCCGCCATCGAAATGACCTCCATCAGTGGGCCCGAGGTCGACAAGACGGGCGCGCTGAACCTCGACGCGGGCGCCAAGCGCGTGTCCATCGCCGCCGCCGGCATTGACGTCTGGAATCCCGCCTTTGACGTGACCCCGGCCGAGCTGATCGACGGCATCGTCACCGAGGTCGGCGTCGCCGAGAAGAACGCCTCGGGCGTCTTTGACCTGCAAAAGATAATGGACTTCCGGTCTTGAAGAGTCTCGTTCAATGCAAGGTACGCTCTTTTCGCACCCGCTGCGTAGTGCAGTGCAGCAACGACATCATTGCTGGTCTTTGCGGTCCTCGGCAGGCTCCTCGGGCTTTGGTTGCTCACTCGACGCCTCCTTCAGACCAGATGATGACCGCGCGACGGCTTCCTGGTCACGCGTCGCCTGCGCCAGGAGCTCCTCGATCTTGGACTCGAGTGCGTCCAGCTGCTGCTCCAGTGCCGTCGCCCGTCCGCTCTCCCTGAGCGAGCTCCTGGAATGCCTGCACTGGCCCGTTATGCACAAGTTCGGTGAGGCTGCCTCGCGCGACGTACCTTGGCGAAGTCGGCTTCATGCTCCATCGAGTCGCCGTTGACCTGCGCCCGGTCACCGCCCTGCTGTGATCCACCTGGTGCCATGACTGCGTCTGTGCGAGTCTTCCACAAAGACGGAGCTGCCCCTTGATGTCGTACTCAGCAATCTTGCTCAGAAGAAGCCGCCACGTCCGCCTGAGCTCGCTGAAGAGACGCCACCTGAGCCACGGAGCTCAGTCTAACCAAAAGTAGCGTGTGGCGCGGGAGGGGGCGCGGCAAGCGGGCCGCTCGGGCTGATACGCCAGCGCGCGACGGCTCGGCGTGGTGACGACGGCAGCTTTGCGGCCGCAGCACTACTGCAGCTGTTTGTACAAGACCCTCCAGGCAGGCCATCTCCGTCCGAAATCCTTCTGCCTGCTCTTCCATCTTGCGTCGCGATCCGTCGCCCCGCCTGCACGAGATGTACTCGAGCTCGCAGTCCTACCTCGGCGGCTCCGGCAGCGGCCGTCCGCCGGGCCAGTCCTTCACCGGCCAGCCGTCCCCCTTTGGCCAGCCCCAGCAGTCCCAGAACCCGCAGCAGCAGCAGCAGCCCCAGCAGCCGATGAACTCGTTCTCGCCCAGCGCAACCGGCTATGGCGCGTCGCTGCAGTCGCAGTTCACCGGCTACCCGGGCCAGCAGCCTCAGCAGACTGGCTTCCAGCCTCAGCCGCAGATGCAGCCCCAGCAGACCGGCTTCCGAGCTCCCCAGCAGCAGATGCAGCCCCAGCAGACCGGCTTCTACGGCCAGCCGCAAGCTCAAGCTCCACCGCCAATGCCACCGATGCCGCCGATGCCGCCAATGCCGTCGACGCAGTCCCTGCAGTCTCAATACACTGGCTTTCCCACCCAGCAGTCCTTCCAGCCCCCTCAACAACAGCAGCAGCAGCAACAATCGTCGTCGCTGCAGCCGCCGCCGCCGGCGCCCAGGCAGCAGCCGCAGCAGACCGGCCTGACGTCCTCGCAGATGGCAGACTCGTTCAGGTCCAAGCCGGCCGCGTCAGCGCCTGCCCAGGCTGCCGCGCCCAAGGCCAGCAACCGCATCCCAACATGCGCCTCTCCTTTATAACCGCCAGCGACCAGGCAAACTTTGAACAGCTCTTCAAGTCCGCCGTCGGCACCGAACAAGCCATGACCGGCGACCAGGCCCGCGACATTCTCATGCGCTCCAACCTGCCCGGCGACACCCTCTCCGACATATGGTGTGTCTCTCGTAGATTTTAAGCTTGACACGATGACTGACAGAACCCGGAAAGGACAATGGCGGATACGACAAAGTCGGGCCAGCTGCTGTTCCCGGAATTCGCACTGGCCATGTACTTGTGCAGCATGCGCCTGAACAACAAGCCGCTGCCCTCGCAGCTGCCCGAGGTGATCAAGAATGAGGTCTCGAGCATGGTCGACATCATCTCCTTTGCCGTCCCCGAGGAGTCTCCCGCAGCCGCCCAGCGCGGCAACACTCCCTTCTCGAACGTGCAGCAGCCCAAGCCGCAGCAACCCTCCAACGCGCAGCTCCTCTCCGACCTGGTCAGCCAGCCAACCGGCTATCCGACGCCCTATCAGCAAAGCCAGCCCACCGGCATGCCCATGCAGCAGACCGGCTACCCTTCCAACCCCCAGCCGGCAGGCTACAACGGCCCTCGTCCGCCCATGCCCCCGATGCCCACCGGCTTTCAATCTTCAGGCTTCCAGCAGCCGCAGCAGACGGGCTTTCAGCAGCCCCAGCAGACTGGTTTCCAGCAGTCCCAGCAGACCGGCATGCCGATGCCGCTCAACGCCCAGCCCACCGGCCGGCCTGGCCAGTGGGGCCTCGTCAACGCTCCCGCCTCAGGGCTGCCGAACATGGAGGCTCTGCAGCAGCAGATGATGCCGCAGCCCGGTCGAGAGGGCGGCTTCTCTGCCAGTGCGCTGCAGGGCAACGCTACCGTCCCGTGGGCCATCACAAAGGACGAAAAGAAAATCTACGACAACCTGTTCAAGACGTGGGACGGTCTCGGCAAGGGCTTCGTCACCGGCAGCCAGGCCATCGAAATTTTCGGGCAGAGCGGCCTGCAAAAGACTGACCTCGAGAAGATCTGGACGCTGGCCGACCCCAGCAACAAGGGCCGTCTCGACCTGGACGAGTTTGCCGTCGCCATGCATCTGATTTACCGTAAGCTGAACAACTATCCGGTTCCGAACAGGCTGCCGCCGGAGCTCGTGCCACCCTCGACGCGGCACCTCAATGCGTCCATCGGCTCCGTCAATTTCCATGTTGTCACGCGATGCAGAGGAGCGCAAGAACTCGGGCGCCTTTCTCGAGCCGCAAAAGACTGGTGTCAGCTACTTGAAGAGCCGCTCCTTTGGCGACGCCGGCGCTGGATTCCGTCAAGGCCGCAAGGACGCCACCGTCTTCAAGAACAACGACGACGAGCTCGGCTACCGGTCGAGCGCGCGCAGGCGTCTCGGCGCCGATGGACGCTCTCCCTCGCCATCGCAGGCTTCCTCTACTTCCGAACAAGCCGAAGACTTGCCGCTCGACCAGCTGCGGAAGAAGATCCGTGAGAAGCAAGTCGTTCTGGACGCCATCGACTTCCGCGACGAGGATCAGGCCGAGCAGGACGACGCGCTCGACCGAAAGGACCGCCGCGACGCTGAAGAGCTGTACATGCGCATCCGCCGGCTGCAGCAGGACATTGACTCGCACCCAAGCGCTTCTTTCGCTTCCGGGACCTCGGACGCGGAGAAGCGCACGCTCAAGCGCCAGCTCCAGAACTTGACTGATCGGCTCCCGGAACTGGCATCCGAAGTGCGCCGCACCGAGCGCGCCATCGCCGAGACCCGCATGGAGCTGTTCCGCTTGAAAGACGCCCGCCTGCATCCGAAACGCGGCTGCTTCCATTGTCGGCACCGGACCTGGCGGCGCCGTCACCGAGTCTGACCGGCTGCGCGCGCGCGCCAAGGCTTTGATGCAGCAGCGTTCCGCCGCGCTGGCCGGCAAGCCCCTTCCCGACACGGGCAATGACAGCGCCGCAGCTACCCAGCGCATGGACGAGGAGAATGCCAAAGTCCAGGCAGAGCGTCAGAACCACGACCGCATGGTCTCGGACGTGCAGGAGAGCGTCACCTCGTACGCTCGCTCCATCGACGACACGCTCAAGGAAGACTCTGTTACCTCGGCGAGCGAGCACGAGCGCCGACGCTGGGACGAGGGCCTCGGCGTCGAGGACGAGATCAGGGATTTCATCTTTGAGCTGCAGCGGGCCAGTCGCAGCGCGCGCGTCCGCAGCCAGGATACACGTCGCGATGCACCGTCGAGCGACAACCGCGGACAGGCTCCTGCTATTTCCCGTGCACCCGAACCTGCGCGTGTTCAGAGTCCTACAGAGCCGGTGGCGCGCTCTTCCACCGCCAGCCCGGCTGGTGGCACGTACGCTGCCCACAAGACGCCCGAAGAGCGCGCAAACCTACATCAAGCAGCAGGCCGAGGCGCGCATGGCCGAGCGTCTGGCCGCGCTCGGTCTCCGCGCCCCGTCCAAGCCTGCCTCGCCCGCCGCCGGTCAACCCTCGGACCGTGATGCACGTTTGAAAGCAGCCGAAGAAGAAGATGCCCGCCGTGAGAAGGAACGGCAGCGACGTCTCGAAGAGGAGCAGATTGTCCCGCCCAGCTCCGAGAAGAAAAAGGCACCGCCAGCGCCTCCCGTGCGCAAGGGCAAAGCTGAAGCCGCCGAGCCCAAGAAGGCTGAGCAAGCCGCGCTGCAGCAAGAGCAAAGCGCGCAAGTTGCTCAGACCCGCCAGCTCGAGTCAGTGTTCTTCCTTGACGACAGACAACAGAAGCTAACAAGTCTACAGGGATGAGCAGGCGCGCGAAGAGGCCGAGTTCCGGCGCGAGCAAGACGCCGCTGAAGTCCGCCGGCGCGCGCTCGAGGAGCAGGTCCGTCAGGGCAAGATCCGGAAGGAGGAAGAGAAGCGCCGCAAGAAGGAGGCGGCGCAGGAGACCAAGGCCAAGGAGCAGCGCCTCGCGGCTCAGCGGGCCGAATTGGAGGCCGCGCGGCAGAGGGAAGCCGAGCTGCAGCGGCAGCTCGCCGCGCTCGACGAGGACGAGTCCGACTCGGACGCGGAAGACAGCTCTTCCAAGTTTACGCCCGCGGAGTCGACGCCCGCTGCCAGCCAGGAGCTGCCCAAGACCGCGCCGGACGTGACGAGCCCTGCGACCGAGGCGCAGAACAAGAACCCCTTTTTCCAGCAGATGCAGTCTTCGACCGCCGCCGCGCCGACGCCCCCGGCAGCCGCGACGCCCGCCGCAAAGGACACGAACCCGTTCCACCGCCCGCCGCCGGTCAGCTCCGCGCCGGCGGCCGCGCCGCAAGCCAAGGCGCCCGGCCGCAGCCGCGCCAAGGACGACGACGACTGGTCCGTGGTCGAGTCGGACAACGAGTCGTCGGACGAGGAGCTGGCCCCGCGCGGCGGCGGCGCGAGTCACCTTGCGTCCATCCTGTTCGGCACCATGGGCGGCCCCGCGCGGCCCGCGTCCAGCGCCGGGCTCGACGACAGCAAGTCGGCCTCGCGCGTCGCGTCGCCCGCCGCGCCCGCGCCCGCCGTCGCTAGCCCGCCGCCGGCGCCCCCGATGCCGGGCTCCTTCGCGCCGCCCGCTCCTCCTCCGCCGCCGCCGCCCGCTGACGGCTTTGGCGCGCCTGCCCCTCCGCCACCGCCGCCGCCGCCGGCAGCTGGCTTTGGCGCACCGGCCGCCCCGCCACCCCCGCCGCCGCCGGGCGCTGCGCCCGCTGCGCCCCCCACCGCCTCCCGCGGGCGGCGCGAGCGGCCCGCCCAACATGGGCGCGCTGCTGGGCCAGATCCAGGCCGGCAAGGTCTGCGCAAGGCGCAGACAAACGACCGCAGCACGAGCAGCACCGCCGGCCGCGTCCTGTAGCTTCTCTCCGTATCTTATTTACCTCGCGAGAGCTGGAAAGAATGCACCTTCTCGCTGTGTTCTCTCTCGAGTCTCTACACGCTGTGTTCACTCCACGCAAGTAGTCAATACGCTCAACTTGGCCGACAAAAGTGAATGATATTCTGCGCTCGTAGGCGTGCAATCACAGCCGGACGCGTCTCCAAGCTGCGTCCCTGTCGATGGTGATATCGAAATCACAAGTCGAGGCCGGCGGGCCCGGCGGCTGCCGCGGACGAGTCCTGCTGCATGACCTTTGCCAGCTCCCACTCGCGGGTGAAGACCTGGGAGAGGTGCTGCAGGGTCTGGATGAGGTCGCGGCAGGCGCGCAGGACGGCGTCGCGCGGCGCGACGGAGCCGTCGGTCTGCACGCGCAGCTCGAACAGCGCAAACAGCGGGTGCGGCGTCTTGTAGGCCGCGAACTGCACGAAGCGGTACTCGAGCAGCTTCGCGCGCAGCAGGTTCGCCAGCGTGTGGTCCTCCTTGGACACCCGGAACGTCGCCGCGTTTGGCACGCCTGCTGGTGTTAGTCGCTGTTCTACTGCGACGCTGATTAGCAACGGCAATACGCACGCGTCTCGGGGATCATCTCGATCCACTTCTCGCCGGGCTGCTTGTAGAACAGCTCGAACTGCGGTGAGCGTCAGTGGTTAGTCCCGGTAGAGCGCTGGTCGATGCATGTCCGTCTGTCTGCTGGTCTGTCCGGGCGGCCGGCGGTCTGGCGCGCGGCGGTCACTCCTTGGGCACGTTGTTGTGCATCGGATTCGTGAGCAGGACCGGGTTGAAAGGGAGGCCGTCCTCTTCGTACTGGCGAGCATTCACCGGGACGCCTGGCACTCGCTCATGTCGCTTGGATGCTTGTTCATCCTTGCTTGTCGGTAGTTGTCGAAGGGGAGGCCTTTGTTGAGTGCGGGTTTGACAGGTTGCTGAGAGAGAGCAGGGGTAGAGGCGGAGGAAGAGCAGCTTTATCCAAGAGCTCGCTCGGTGTGAATGGGTGCTCAGGTCTGCGATGTTGTGTGAAGGCGTTGCATATCCAGGGAGCTGGCCGCGACGCGTTGCCTGGCTGATTGCTTGCTCGCGTGGACAGCGCGCTGGCACGCGTCCCGCTGTGGTGCTGGTCATGTCCACGAAATTGTCGCACTGTCCACGCGAGATGGCGGATCGGTTCTGCAACCATCCTGATTGTTCGCGTAGAGTCGGTCTTGCTATGATCTTGAAGAGATGGCGCCCGCTAACCAGTGCAGAGAAGAGCGTGATCCAGATCGTCCGCCATCGTCCAGTGACAGGCTTCCAGCGCCCTTTTCCGCGCAAGGTCCTTCCAGGGGGAGGGTGGTGGAGAACAGGTCGCCCGCCAGACAGACGGACGGAACAGACATGACGACAAACTCGCTCAAGAAAAGGACGTACCTGTCCGGAGCGTTCGACATGGTGACTGAGGATCAGAGAACAGAAGCCGGGAGGCGATTGAGAGGCACTCGGGCGGTTTGTTGATGCGCCGATGCTGCCTCAGAAGCGAGCCTCGCGATCAAGAGAAGCGAAGGCTTTCAAAGCTCTGGACGAAGATGCGGCTGAGCTGAACGGATGAGGTATGCGAACCTCCAGTCGCTGAAGACTTCCGTGCGCCCGACAACACTCTACTCCTGCGGTGCGTCTAGCGAAAGAGGCCGCAGAGATCGACAGCCTCGGAAACGACAAAAGACAATCCCTGGTGTTTGCCGCCCAGCGCACGCATTCTCGTGATGCAGGAGCCAGGCGCGCGCAATCCACGCGCGAGGTTGACGCCGGGCTGCGCTAGAGCCAGAAAAATCGTTTCAGCCGCCGCGACAAGGGGGTCCGCGGCGCGCCGCCAGGCCAGCGACGGCGTCGGCGGAGCTTGCCGGCCAGCCGAGTCGGTCAAAGACTGCAGCGCCGAGCGCGATGCTGGACGGACCACCTCTGAATAAGTGAAGGTGGGCATACTTATACGGCGGTGACTGCTCGTACACTGTGAGACGCTTGACGAGCACCTGGGAGAGCAGCAAACGACACAGGAAATGGCAAGACCGCGGACGTCGTTTGCGACGTCGCTCGCTTGGGCCAAGGCGCCGTTGGTGGTGTCGGCGCCGATGCGGCTGATTGCAGGGCCGGAGCTGGCGGTCGCGGTCACGCTCGCGGGCGGGCTCGGCTTCATCGGCGCGGGCATGGACGTGTCGGCGCTGGCGGAGCAGATGGCCAAGGCGGCGCAGCTGCTGGCCGCTGCAGACGCGGCGGTTGGGACGCCAGACGCGACGTCCGGTGCGATGCGGTTGCCCATCGGTGTGGGCGTCATCTGCCACGGCCTGAAGCCGGCAGACCTCCTCGAACAGCTGCACGCATTCCACCCGTCGGCAGTTGTGGCTGTTTGCGCCGGCCAAGTCTGCCGAACTCGCAGCGTGGTCGATCGAATTAACGCAGCCGGTTGCCCGGGACGCAGATCTGGATCCAGGTCGGCAGCGTGCGGCAGGCGGTCGACAGCTGCGGCGCGTGCCCGCCAGACGTGCTGGTCGTGCAGGGCGTCGACGCGGGCGGGCACGGCCTGACTATGGGCGCCGGGCTTGTGGCGCTGCTGCCGGAGGTGGCGGCCGCGGTCGAGCAGCTTGATCTGCCTCATGCGCCGGCGCTGGTCGCGGCGGGCGGCATTGCCACCGGGACGAGCGCGGCGGCTGCTCTGGTGCTGCACCCGTCGGTGGCGGGCGTCTGCATGGGCACGCGCTACCTGGCGACTCCCGAGGCCATCATCGCGCCCGGCTATCAGCAAGAAGTCGTGCGCGCGTCCGACGGGGGGCAGTCGACGGTGCGCAGCAAGTGCTACGACACGCTGCGTGGGACGACCAGCTGGCCCGAGGAGTACGGCGGGCGCGGCGTGACCAACGCCAGCTACGACGACTGGGTCAGCGGCCGAGTCGACGTGGACGCCAACATCAAGCTCTACGAGGAAGAAGTCTCCAAAGGCGACGCGGGCTGGGGTCCGGCCGGACGCATGACCACCTACGCCGGCACGAGCATCGGCCTCGTCACCAAGGTCGAGAGCGCAGCAGCCGTCACGACCCAAGTGCGTGAAGATGCCCTTTCCACACTGCGCGAGCGGGCAGCACAGTTTGCATAGACGATCAACGTGATCATGATGTGAGAGCTTTCTCTTTCGTTACGAGCGACGATGCTATGTACATGAGCTTCTTTCTGTCTGCCCTTCTCGTTTCCATCGCATATGCTCTTCTCGTTGCCTAGTAAGATGCGCAGATGCCGTGACCGCTCGCTGAGGAAATGGCGATCGCGCTGGTGATGCTTTGGCTCTCCTGGCAGGCAGAATGCCCGTGGGATGCAAGGAATGAAAACATCTCACGGGGGTGCTGGTCGAGGCTGTCGGAAGAGGGCCCGTGGAGGAGCAGGGCATCAGTGCAGCCGTGCGCAAAGACGTTGTCGTCGTCGGCGGTGGGGAGGCCGTCCGGCTCGCAGGCGTGCTAGTCCTCTGCGTGCGCGGCTGGGCGAGAGCCGCGCACGTACTCGGCAAGGGTGTCGAAGCCGCGCCATAGCATCGGCATCTTAGACCGCAGGCAAGAAGCTGACGGTAGGCTGGGCGAACCGCGGCTCGGCATGTACAGCGTCTGGCCGATCCAGCGCCCGTAGTCGGCCAGCGATGAACGGGACGCCAGGGAAGGGCCAGAGTCTTGGTCGATGGTCGGCATCTGGTGGTGCGGGCCGTGAAAGGGCCGAGCGGACAGGTCGCCAGGAGCGATACAGGCATTGTCTCGATAGACGTACGGCTGCTCTTGACAGCCGAGTGTAACAGCGAGTCGCCCGCTGGAGGCAGTGGCACGGAGAGCGCTGCAGCTGAGCGGACGGGTTTAGCCTGCTGAATGACACGCCGACGCGTGCGACGGTTCGGGTCGGCTTCGGTGAGCGCAGCCCGCTTTTTCGGCGGCGGAGCGCGCGGCAGATGCGGCTCTCGCGCTCTGGCCGCGGCGTCGGACTGGGCTCGTAGAAGGGAATGGGGCTCTCGTCGGGGTCGACCTGACCCGTGATTACTCTTTCCTTGCTCAAGGTGCCGCGCGGCGTGAAGATGACCTCGATGGGTTGAATACTGTCGGCGCGGAGCTGCAGCTGCCGCATCACGGCGGCATCCTTGCGCTGGTTGCGCATGCGGCGGGTGGTTGGCGTTGCGGCGTCAAAGGCCGTCATGCCGGGCCAGACAGTGCCTTTGAGCTTGGTCACCTCGTCTTCGGCGGTCTACGCAGAAGACTGCTGCGAGTTGTCATGCTCGTTGGGATGAGCGCCGAATCTCGGGCGGTGCTCGCCCAGACCGGCTGCTGTAGGAGTAGCGAGAGGCTCTCGACAGCCGGGCTGATCTCTGCGGTCCAAGCGGGACGGCCAGCGGGAACGAACAGGCCGTCATCCAGCAGAGGATCAATCTGAGCTGCAGGTGGATCGACCCGAGTCGCGTGTGGATCAACCTGGACCGCGCGCGGATCGGGCGATGGGCCTGCTGTCGTGTCTGGTCAAGGAAACCGCCCGAGGTATCTGCCGTAGACAAATGTCAGCGGGGGGAAGAGAGACTTCCCAACAGCAAACCGACATGGGGGATGAACGATGGTGAGCGGGCAGAGCGGCGAAGGTCCTTCTGTCTCATGCGCTCCGCCAACAAGTTGGCCACGTCCCAGGTCTCATACCAGTCGTCGTACTCGTCCAGGAGCTGGCGGGCGCTGGCGTCGGCAGGCGCGCGGACTTTGGTTTTGAAATAATGCGAGAGATGCCCCTTGGATGCAACGTGGGTCAGGAGGTGGGAGACATCAGTAAAGTCTGGTTTCTTGGGGCAAATGTCGCAGTGGAGCGGTATGGATGGAGGAGCCATTGATGCTGATGCGGGTCCGCGGTAATGCTGTATCTGCAGTTGTTGATGCTGCAGTCGTTGATACTATGGCGGCGCCGGCGCCGGCAGACTGAGAGGTGATCGACGTGGAAGGCGGAAACGACAGACGCGAGACACTCGGTTCCGCAGGGCAACCTCATGGGTGGCAGCTGCTGTAGCGCGAGACAGATGGACGGAGCAGTCATTTGAGCTGGGCAGAGAAGGCAGCAGCTGGTTTGGAGCAATGGTCACCACGAGGAGCAAGAACGTGTTCAGTCGCTTGTCTCCTGGACGACGGTGCCGCAAGGGCAGGAGCTCCTCGGTGTTTCAGGTCATGGAGATTGAGGAAGGAGCGTCGCGGGGAGGGCCCGCCGGTGATGCTTTTCCCGGCTGGCACGCATGGCTGCCGCGTGGTAATCATCTTCAAGACGAAACGAGTAAGAGAGTCATACAAGAGAGAGATCGTTTGTGGCCGGCACGTCAAATGCCGACAGACTTCATGTGCTGTGCTCGTTGCGGCGTGCATAATGACCGGGCGGGTCTGCTCTACTCTGTGCATTGTATCCCGGCCTCGACGGAGGAGACACGAGGGTGCCGGGTTATTAGATTGCAAGAGTGGTGCTGTTCTGTTCATCCACATCAGGATGGGCGAGAAGCTCGATGTCCAACGGCAAAAGCCATCGAGACGACTTCCAATTGAGGACACGCTCGTGGTTGTTAAAACAGGTGTCACGTTCGCCTGCAGCCCTCACGGCCCCTGGTTGCTCATAACCAGCATGCGCGTGAAGGAAAGCGAAAGCAGCCGGTCCAGCGGGAAGCTGGCCGCCGGGGGCCAGTCCGACGCCTCTGGTCACGAAGAGCTGCAGACACGCCAGCAGCAGAAGAGAAACAGCACAAGACAGACGATGCAGCCGCTGACGGCTATGATGAAAGACGAAGACGAGAAAAGTCGGCGAGCAGAAAAAATTGCCAGGAAGGCGGCGAGGCGGGCGCGTGATTGGCCGAGGGCGCTTATGATCTGGATGCAGCCGATTGGCGGGCAGGCGAGGGTCGCGGCTTGGATCGCGCGGGGCGCTCCCCCCATCTTTCGCCCGTCGTCGGCTCGGCTGGCTGCTGCGTTGTGTGTGCGCTCACCTCCTCTTCTTCTTCTTTGCGCCGTTTCATCTCGCCAGGAGGCTTTTCGACCATTCTCTCGACCAATTTAAAAGTGACGACCACAGCAATGGCCGCGCTGCGCTCGACGAGCCGCCTGTTTCCAGGCCGGCAAAGGTGCGCTTTCGCCGAGCGCGTGTGGCAAAGCAGCCGGTGGCAATCAGCAGCTGACAACGATCTTTGCAGTGTCCTCGCCGGCGATGCGCCGTGGGCTGGCGACGGCAGTGAATGTGCCGCCGCCGAGCCGCGGCTTCAGCCCGACCCGCCAACAAGAGCGAGGAGGTGGGCGAGGCGGCCCCAGCAGGCGCCAAGATCAAGACGTTCCACATCTACCGCTGGAACCCGGACGAGCCGTCGTCGAAGCCGAAGATGCAGTCGTACACCTCGACCTGAACAAGACGGGCCCTATGTTCCTGGACGCGCTGATCCGGATCAAGAACGAGCTGGACCCGACGCTGACGTTCCGGCGCAGCTGCCGCGAGGGCATCTGCGGCAGCTGCGCGATGAACATTGACGGCGTCAACACGCTCGCATGCCTGTGCCGGATCCCGACCACAACCCGCCAAGGAGTCGCGCGTGTACCCGCTGCCGCACACCTACGTCGTCAAGGACCTGGTCCCGGACCTGACCCATTCTACAAGCATACAAGTCCATAAAAGCCGTACCTGCAGAACACCGCGCCCGCCGACGGCCGCGAGAACCTGCAGTCGCAGGCCGACCGCGCCAAGCTGGACGGCATGTACGAGGTGCATCCTGTGCGCCTGCTGCAGCACCTCCTGCCCCAGCTACTGTGGAACCCGGACGAGTACCTCGGCCCCGCCGTGCTCATGCAGAGCTACCGCTGGATGGCCGACAGCCGCGACACCAAGACGGCCGAGCGCAAGCAGCAGCTCGAGAACAGATGGCCCTCTACCGCTGCCACACCATCCTCAAAATGCTCCGCACCTGCCCCAAGGGCCTCAACCCGGCCAAGGCCATTGCCGAGATCAAGAAGACCATGATGAGCGCGAGCCAGTAGAATCCCCTCGCCACGCATCACGGGAGTTGGGAGCTGTTTCCCTGTACCAAGAGTGTCTTTTCGTTCCGCCCATCCCCGAATTCACTCTGTTTTCCACTTCTACTCTGCTGTTCCCCGTGGTGACTCTTGCGCGGTGTGCATGACTACGTAGCTGCGTGCTTTGAGAGTCACCCGTGTGGCGGGCCTCCGGCGGCCAGCTTCCAGCTGGACCGGCTGTCTTTGGCCTCCCAGATGCTGACCAGACGCGCGGTGGGTGGCGAATGATGCGGGCAGATAGTGGGAGGGAGGTGGCAGGCGGGAGGGTGCCCGCCCTTGGGCTTTCGGCTGCTGACGTACAATGACGAGGGGCAAACACGAGCACTGCACGAGCACTGCACGAGAAAAGACAGAGACAGAGAGGTGGTCATTCTGCGTAGGGAGACAAACATAGCTCACGCGGTCTGAGTGCCGTAGCCGCGAATGGCTCGGCAAAGGCCCAGCTCTGCTCCGAGGCGCTGGTCCCTCGTGCAGCTCGAGCCCGCCGGCCTTTGTGACAGTCGCGAGGCTGTAGCGGTCCATGCTGCGCGCGTCGCGGTAGAAGGCACCTTCATGCAGTCTCGCACCAGCTGCTGCGCGTCCTCCCTTGGTAAGTGTAGCCGCGGCCGCCTCGTCCGGCACCCGCTTGCGCAGATCGGTGCGCCAGTGCGTGCCGAAGCCGCTCGCCAGCGTCGGGCTCGTGAATGTCGTCCCCAGCAGGTCCACGCTCGCGAGGAAGGCGCGTCCTTGCCGTCCAGACCCGCGATCAGGAAACACATTTCCACAGCGGGTTCATCTGCGTGCGCCGGTGGTACATCTGCTTCTGCAGCCACGTGTGCACGTTGCGCGCGTTCAGCTGCGCCGAGTCCGTCGCCGATCGTCCACAGACGGCGACGCCTCCTCAAAGTAGTTCTCGCGAAAGCTCAGGCTGTTCAGCATCCGGTCCAGCGCCTGCATGTCCGACACTCGCCGCCGAAGCCCAGGGAGACGCGCGAGTTGAACGGCCGCAGCCGCTTCACGTCCGTGAAACGCGCCAGCGACCCATATGATGCTTTCAACGTTCTTCGTAAGCTGGCGGTATGTCAACGAGGAAGAACGTGCCTACCGAGGTTGTCTGCGGCGATCACGACGCCGTCCTTGAACTTGACCGCAATCACCGACGTGCCCGTCACCGTCGGCGACTGCGTGTTGCGTCGTCGGCCCGCTCGTCTGCAGGTACGCCGGGTTGTATGCGCCGTACACATCGTCCCGGGGCTGCCCGCATCGCTCGTCAGCTGCTTCTCTTTCTTGTCTCGCCCGCAGCACGTACTCTGCCCCCAAACGTGCGGGAAGTGTTCATCTTGGTGTTGTGTGTTGCTGTCTGCCGCGCGGTTCTGGTCGTCCCGTCCGCTCACGGGTCAGAACCGAGTTTCGCACTTCCCCCGACTCGAAATCGGTGTGAAGAAGAGACGACAGGGCGTCGTCACTGTTTAAGCTGCGCCGTAACCCGTCCCGCGCTGCTCACGTACTGCATCATTGCCTGGAGCTCGCCACGCGCCGCTATGCTGCTTCAGGCCAGCCCTCTTCCACCTCTTCCCCCCTCTCGTCGATCGTTGTTTTCATCGTCTCGCTA
>JAMXBC010000439.1:0-22245 GCA_024138005.1 Lumnitzera racemosa | reverse complement strand
TTTTAGTCCCCCATTTCTTATTTATCCTTTAATGAGGGTATTTAAAAAGAAAAATTTGGGCCCAAAATTAATTAAATTTTCTTTTTAAATAACTTAAATGAAAACACCAATTCCTTACAATCCAAGCAATAACCCATACCTCCCCTATACTTGGTTGCAGGTCATCAAAAAAATTTCAAACTTAAAAATTCTCCGGGGCCCTTCCTTCTCAAATTCAATTACCTTCTACACCCCTTTTCGAGATTCTTTCATTTATTTCCCTTTAAAAATCTAGAAGGAAAGGGTTACCCCTTAAAAAATTTTTATTAAACCATTAAACCCCCCATTTTTTTTGGGTTGTTCGAAATTTGGCATTAAAAAGGATTGATGAATTTAATGAAAAATTTTGAAAAAATGAAATTTATATTAAATTTTTGAAAATTTTTCTATTGTTAAAATAATTAAAAACTGATAATTAGAAAAAATTTTATATACAAAAAAAAAATTAAATAAATTTAAAAATTGTTTTATTTTACCCTTATGAATGTATTAGGCGAAATATACAAAATTACTTAAATAATACAGAAAATATTAACAAATATGTTATTAATTAAAGAAAATGATGAATAATTAAATAAAAATAAAAAAATAAAATTTTCCCGAATGCTTCAACTTGGAATTGAATAATAAAAGAAAACGGTATTAACATTAAGAAAACAAAAATTAAAAATGGAAGAAGATAAGTTAAATATAAATTTAAACAAAAAAATTTAAACCCTTAAAAATTTTAGGGAAGAGAAAGGAAAATAAAAGGAAATTTTACAAAAAATTCAAAAAAACTTATAACAAAAAGGGCTAAAGGAATCCTCTTTCCCAAGATTTCCTTTTTTTTTTTTTTTTTTTTTTTTTTTTTTTTTTTTTTTTTTTTTTTTTTTTTTTTTTTTTTTTTTTTTTTTTTTTTTTTTTTTTTTTTTTTTTTTTTTTTTTTTTTTTTTTTTTTTTTTTTTTTTTTTTTTTTTTTTTTTTTTTTTTTTTTTTTTTTTTTTTTTTTTTTTTTTTTTTTTTTTTTTTTTTTTTTTTTTTTTTTTTTTTTTTTTTTTTTTTTTTTTTTTTTTTTTTTTTTTTTTTTTTTTTTTTTTTTTTTTTTTTTTTTTTTTTTTTTTTTTTTTTTTTTTTTTTTTTTTTTTTTTTTTTTTTTTTTTTTTTTTTTTTTTTTTTTTTTTTTTTTTTTTTTTTTTTTTTTTTTTTTTTTTTTTTTTTTTTTTTTTTTTTTTTTTTTTTTTTTTTTTTTTTTTTTTTTTTTTTTTTTTTTTTTTTTTTTTTTTTTTTTTTTTTTTTTGGGCCCCAATTTTTTTTTTTTTTTCCCCTCCCTTAAAGTTTTAAGGTAAAAAAGGGCTTAAATTTTAATTTAATTGCAACCCTAAAGTAAAATTCTCTGAAAAAAAAAAATTTTAAAGTTTTTTTTTTATTTAAATCTTTTATTTTCAATAAGTATTACTTAAAAGTAAGGACAAAAAAACCTTTAAAACATTATTTGAAATACTTAAAATCCTAATGTAGAATATATTTCCATACTTTCATAGTATTAATTTTTAATTTATAAACGTTTATTTAAAAAGGGGTAAGTTTTGGACTCCTTGTAAGATCAGTTTAAGAAAGGGCTGAAAGGGTAAATTTCTATCTTAGAATGATTTGCACAACACTGTTATTACTCTACGCCCTTGTGTTAAAGCTTTAAGGGAATGGGGATATGGTTTAAAACTATACCTTACATGCTAGTTTCAAATTTTTCCTTTTTCCCCCGTTTTTGGGGGGTTTGAGGTTTTTTTTTAAGGCTTTAATTTTTGTAAAAAACTTAATTGCCCTTTTTTACTTTTTTCTAATTTTTGTTTAAAATGTTATAAATCTTATTTAAATTTTTAAATTAAATTATTTGAAAAATCTATTTTAGAATTTTTTTAAAACAAAATGAAAATTTTTAAAAAAAAAAGAGAAAATATAAAAAAAAAATTTTTAAAAGTGTATTACATAAAAATGGTTGGAGCAATTTTTAAACCTAGTCGACCTAGTTCTTTCTTGGGAGGGCCCAAGGGGGGAAAAAATTTATTTTTCTTGTTCTTTTTAAACCAAAAATTGGTATTAAATGGAATATTTATAGTTTTTGATTTAAATTTTGTACTAATGCTTGAAGATTCAAAAATTTTGCAACAAATTTTTATTTGGTCCTTGGGTTTTTATGTCATGGGCGAGGGGGTTTTTCTTAAAAGCTAATTTATACAAATTAAAGTTTTTCCCCATATGGGTGGAGGATTTTACCCCCCCCAAATTTTCTACCCCAAAAAATTGATGTAGTACCAAACCTCTCTTTTTCTTTCTCAATGTCAGGATTACAATAAAGGGGGGATTAAAACCCTACCCCGACCCAAGTAAAATAAAGCCCCAAAGGGTACAAAACTGAGTTTTTGGGAACTAGTTGGGGTAATAATATGTGGGAGGTAAAAAATTCCTCTAAACATGTTTAAATGGATAATGAAGTCCCTCAAGCCGAAATTGATCTTGAATAACAAACCATTTGTGTGAATAAGGGTACCCTTTTATTTTTATCAAGCACAAATGCGAATAAACCTTTAAAATTTATCTTAGAATTCTTTCAAAAGTAACTAACCTTCACCTACGTTTCACTACTTACCATGAGGCGTGAACTCGACATCAAAAGGCTTTGTTGTAAAAGGGCGTTGATTTCCTTCATCACACCATCTAAATACTTATTTTTCGTTCTAAATTAGTTTTTAATCATTTTTCGATGGGGATTTTTTTTTTTTCATAACCTGGGAAAAATTCTTCCCGGGATAAAATTTTTAAAAAATTAATCCATTATTTTGGATATCTAAATTTTTTTTTGGTCTCTAAAAATGTTTAGTCCTCGTAATCTTAATTTAATTTAATTAGTAAATTTACTCCCGTTATGAGAAAATTTATTTTTTTCTATAATTACCAAATTTTAAAATTTCTTACCAGATTATTTTATTCCTATTTTTATTAAAATATCATTTTTTTTTTCAAGATTTTCATATTAGTAATTTTTTTCCTACATATTACAATTATCCCCATAATGTACCATCAAAATTTCCCCATCACCTAATTTTCTTTCCCTCAACTAACTACACCTCAAAATATCTAAATTTATCCAAATCAAATTTATACCAATTACCTTAAATTACAAAATAATTTAAAAATTTTTCTATTTTTGTCTATTAATATTCATACATAAACCCTATAATTACATCTAACATCCTAAAGGGTTATAATTATACTTCATCATATTTAAATATCTTAAAACATACAAATTATGTCTAAATTGAAATTTATCTTATTTAATTACATTGCCTAAATTTACCATTTACACATAATTTTAGGTTTAAAAATTATCTAAAAATTTTTGAAATTTAATTTTGGGAAAAAGGGTTTCATAACACTACTTTATATCCTTAAGTGTTTATCAAGAATTTTGAGTCAAGTACATCCTAAGCTTTTATTTCTAATTGAACAAAGCTCGGATTTGTGAGATTCTTAAAAACAGTTTATAAACACAAAAAATTCAAACTAAATTTTCCCTAAATCTACTATTTAAAAATTAAAATAGAAAATGTGAATTTTCTAAGTATATTTGTACTTTTAACAAAATTGAAAATTGAGGAAATCAAATCATAAAGTTGGTGGCTCTAACATCTCCAATCTTGTGGCTTGTGGTCGGTTTGGGCACTACCACCACTGTGGTGGTTAGGCCACCCCACTTTAGGTAGTCTTCGGGAATGGGGATCTCCTTATAGCCCTTACTTGTATAAGTTTTTGTATTTTTTGTAAAAATTCCTTTTCCTTTTTCTTCTCTTCAAAATTTTAGGGTTTAGATATTTTTTGCATTAATTTGACTTGACCTTTCCTTATTCTTCCATTTTTAACTTTTTGTTTGTCTTATTTAATTAGTTCTCTTTTATTTATTCAATTCCAAGTTTGCCACACTCAATTAAAATTCATTTTTCCAATTTTTTTTTAAAAATTATTCATGCATTTTCTTTAATTATTAAAAATTTTTTGGGTATATTTTCTGTATTTTAAGAAATTTTTGTATATTTCTGCCTACAGTAATTAATATATGGTATAAATAAATCAATTTTTAATATTATTTAAGTTATTTTTTAATTTTTAGTATGTATTTTAATTTATTTCTATTGATAGTTAGTTATCAGAATTCATTTTAAATGTTTCAATAGATAATGGACAATTTTCATAAAAATTTATTTATTAATTTTTATTTATTACTTATTCTTAAATTCAAATTACAGATAAATTTTTCTCCGATCGCCTTAAATTTTACGAACCGACCCAATAACTAACTCTAGGGGCTTACACTTAGGTAAACCAAAGAAAGTTTCCTAATGTGGTTAACCCTCCTCCCCCTCCGTAATGACATCTAAAACCCCCTAGAGCATTGTTCCTAAAGGCAATGTCTCGAGGAAAATGGGGGTTTTGAGCCTGAAAGACATTAGGCCATCCCGACCTTAGTAGTTGAGCAAGGTGCCCTCTCACATTTACAAACCCTTTAATGTTTGATATACTTTGTGATGAAAGCTTGCAACAAGTACATAGTAGGGAGCTCGATAGGGCATTTCTTGCTTTAGGATGATGAGCTAGATCCCCTATGACAAGGTTTTTGACAAGTAATTAAGCTCATGATGTTTACGAAGGAAGCATGAGGAAAGCTTGCTTTAGATGGAATTGTCTCGATTCTTTATTTTGAAAACAAAAATTATCTTTTCTATAGACAGTATTAAGTTATGGACAAGTGGCAGTCCAAAGGAAGAGGGTAGCTAAATTTTTTTGCCGATCTAAGAGTTTAAAGTAGTCTTCATTACACATCTAACTCTATGCTCTCGTGGCATAAGTAAAAAGCCGATGGTAGAGATCCAAAAGGAGCTACAGGAGAAGGAGTTCTTTCATTGAAGAGTTGAAGATGCCAGTTAAGGTGAAGAAATGGAAGCGCAAATTTTGCAACTAAATGACAAAGCCCTTCAATGACATTCTATTTTAATTTTTAGTAATTTAGAATTAAAAATAGAAAATGTAAAAATTTTTTTCTTAAATTGTGATTAGAATTAATGTTTATGAAAGATCTTTAAGTTTGTTAGTATTCTATTGACAATTTAAAAAAAAAATTTTCATTTATTCATGGAAGTTGTAGGGTGGCAGTCGGGCAAATATCCCCATTTTTTAGTGGTCTGGGCATCTTTTTTAAGGAGGCAATGGGGATTCGATTCCCTGTAAAAAAGGTTTTAAAAAAGGGTTGTCATGGATTCAATAAGCCAGATTACTTCTTTTGGTAAATCCAAAGGGGTTAAGGGGGGGATAAAAATTTTGATTGGAAATGTGTTATGGGTTAAAATTAAACGACAAAGTTTTGCTGATCCCCATGAAATGATTTTTCCTATTTATTTTCCCAAAATTTTGGCTTAAAAAAAAGAATAAAAAAGAAAATTTTTTTTTTTCCCCCATTTTTTTCTTTATCTTTTCTTTTCTTTTTTTTTTTATGGAGTTGGGAAGGAGATGAAGAGTTAAGTAGAAGGACCATCACCGTAAAAAAAAGGGGGAAAACGTGAGGAGATCTATATTTTAAGGGCGATGGCTGCCTTAGGGTTAAGGGGATGATTTTATAATTGTGATTAGAAAAAAATATTTAACTCAATCTTTCAAGCCCAAAAATAGAAGGAGATTCAAGAAAAATAGTCTTTCAAAGGGATATGTAAGCTTGAAAATTTTTTATAAAGATGTCCCTACCTTAATTCTTCATGGACCCTTTTTTGTTAGAGTGTAGAAAAGACTCCCGGGTAAAAACGAGTGTTTTTATGGAGGATCTTAAGAGTCTATCTAAGTGACCTTTAACCCCTACAATTTTAAAAAAATATGCTGTTCTTTAGTTTCTCTTTGTACCTACTACCCTCCCCCTTTTTAGTAGCCATATTCAACCAATTGATTCGAGCCCCCAAACCCAATTTTCCCTTTTAAAGCCATCAAAAGACTAGGGGCCCATTTGATTTGTTGTAAATTTTTTTCTTTTTAAATTTTTTTTTTGTAATGTAAAGCTTTGAAATGAGTAAATGAAGTTTTCCTTTCTTGTCTTCGTTGTCTTATAAAAAATTTTTGTTTATGTTTTTCTGTTTTAAATTCTCGCTATGAACGAAGTCCAAAGCTTAGTTAAGAAAGGTTAAAATGCCCCTTTAACCTAGGATTCTTTAGGCTTCAATGTTTGGTTTTTGCTTACTTTAAAGGTCTTACTTGTCTAAAATTAAGAGTCTTAATGTCATGAGTTGTTTAGGGTTTTTGAATTTTACAAATTGCTCCATAAGTGGGCTGTTACTTTCATTTAGAAATTTTAGGCTTTGTTGCCTTAACTTATGAAAATTGCTTGTTTTTTTAGCCTTTTAACTTACAACATCCGAGTCTTTTGCCTTTTATTTATTGGGTCACAAGGCTTTTTACCTCAGATTTTTTTTATTTAGGCTTTCTCCCTTGGGTCTGTTAAATTATTAGGTTTTGTAGCCTCAGGGTTTTTAGTCACTTAAGGTTTAAGTTTTGATTTTTTCATTTTTTTTAATTTGGTACTTAAGTTTTAAAGCCAGATTAAAGGGGCCCCAACCCCTAGGGGAACCTGGGGGCCATTGCCTATGGGTTTTTTTGGGGTTTAAATTATTCTAATTTACCAAAGATAAAATTACTTTTGGGGCGAGATTTTGGGGTTTTGGGGCTGGGAAAAAAGACAAATAGGGAAAAAAGAAAGATGTAATTTCCCACTAATACTTGTAAAAGGAAGTAAATACAAATTATTGGAAAAGTAGTCACAAATTGTTCAAAATTGCAACCAAGGACTTATTCCATTAATATTTTTAATTTCTATGCTTATTCCCAAAAATCTTCTTCTCCTAATTGGTTTTCAAATTTTAGAAAGTTACCCTAGCCCTTCCCAAGCCAGTGGCCCTTTAGCTTCGAAAAATAAGGTTGCTAGGCTTGAATACTTTTTCCTTAAATTTTTATATAGTATTTATCACCCACTCCTAGTGTTGACCATGATCTTATATTAAAAACCGGGAATGCGAGTTCAATTACCAGGCCAGTGCAGGGTTCGTCCCAAGTTTTTATTGGAAAAAGGTGGAGGTGTTGATCTTAGGCTTCTTCCCCCTTTACCCCTTTGTTTGTTTATTTTTTAAGTAAACCCTTTGCAGGGAATATCCAAAAGTAGGTACCCATTATTGTGTTTTTTATGTCTTAGGTCCCCATTACAAGCAATCATTGCACCTTCATTTCTAAGGGGTTTTTCCTTAGTTGTCTTCTTTGGGGAAAAGCTATTGATTTGATTCTTAGTTAGCACAACTTTTTTAAAATACCCACATTAGTTTGCAGTCCCAAGGATTCTTTTTTGTACATTCATCAGTATTATGCCATTAGTTTATGTAAGTCGAAATATTTGCTTTGTCTTGGTGCCCCAATCAGTCTTATCTTGTTAGGTCTAAATAAAAGCCCCCTGTTATGGGTTTCCCATGAAGATTTTCTCCTATTGATTATTTTAAAGGGAGATGCTATGGTTTTGATCTAATTGTTTTTTATTCTTAAAACCACAAAAATTGACTAAGGTTTTAAACGACCCTTTACACCCTTCTTTTTTTCTTTTTTTTATTTTTTTCCCTTTGGGTTGGTTTGGGAAAACCCCATTTTTTTAAGCACCAACTAAAAATCAAAGGGTTTCTAAAAACCAATTTTTAAAGAGTTGTCAAAACTTAATTAATAAAAGGTAGGTTGGGAAATTAAGTTGGGGGACAATTTTTCTAAAAGCCCTAGTATACAAAAAAAAAAAATTGTGGGTCTACGGTTTTTAATTTAACCAAAAAGGGTTTATAAAGAATTTTTTTTAAAAAAAAAGGAATTTTATTGCATTAATATTTTACATTTTTACTGTTTTTAAAAGTAAAAATAAAAAAAAGTTTTCTAAAACCTTTTTTTTCCCCATATAAATTTTTATCTTTTTATTTTATAGAGAAAACAATATTTTCTTAAGGGAAAAATTTTTTTTTTTTTTTTATTAAAAAAAAAAATTTTTTTTATGTGAAAAACAATTCCTTTTTATTTTTTTTTTTTTGTGGTACCTTAAGTGCCTATTTACTAGTTTTTTAAAATGGCTTATAATTTGTTTAAATTTTAGAATTTTTAGTATGTTGGTTTTTTTGATTAAAAAAAATCCCCCTTCTTTAATTTTTCCCATTTTTTATGTTATAAAAATTTTTAAAAGACCAAAATTCTGTTTTTTATTTGAAAAAATTTAAAAGGGAAAAATCAAAAAATTGTAAAAAACCCCATTTTATTTTTTAAATCTTTTTATAAAAAAACTAAATGAAATAATAGTAGTGAAAAAATAATAAAATCGTCAATATTATTATATATATTTATAAAAGGGAAAAAGGGAAAAGGAAACTATATTAAAATAACTATGAAGATGATTTTTTATTTTTTTTTTATTATTCATTTTAGCAAATGTAGGTGTAGAAAGAAATATTTATATATGTATATATTTACATTTATTAATATCTTTTAAAAGAGAAAATATTAATTATTAGCTGTAACAACAAAAATTAAGAAAAGAAAAGAAATGACTGGAGTTGGATTGAACAAATGGGTTAAAAAGTAATGGGTTTGGATCGTAAACCAAGGTTAGTAGACTAGATGCAAAATGGTTGGAATGGCAATAAGCGAGTTGTACTGGGTTTTAGGAATAGATATAAATGGAGTTTTATTGAATGGGGACTTTTTCAAAAAATCTTATGGAAAAGTCCTTTAAAAAAAAAAAAACGAAAATGGTTTACTAAAAGTACATCATGTAAATGCACCTTTTGTTAGTTGTGTATTTATATTGAAGGTGCATGCAGTGAATTTTTAATAGTCTACTTTAGTAAAATTGTTTAAAGGGTGCATAACTTGGGGGCCCTTTAATTAAAATGTGATTTTTGGATGCATTGAAAAATGTCCCTTTCAGCTAAATTTTCCCATTTGCCCAACTAATTTCCCCCAATCCAAAAAAATAAATAATGTTCTTTCCCTTATTTAAAAACTGAAGGGAAAAGTTGATCAAAAATAATTACAAAAAATCAAAATAGTGGAATGCCTCAATAATATAGAAAGTAGGAAGAAATAAAGAGGGGGTTTGATCACCCAATGACCTATGAGTCGTGATAAAAAACATAATTGAAATTATAAAATTAGATAAAAAAACAATGCTTTGAATTGCAATATTGATGAAAAATGAAATTGTATTTTGAAAAATCAGTATATGCACAAAATTTATGAGAGTCAAAAAACCTAAATAAAATGGAAAAATAAAGGAGAAAACAAAAACAATGACTAAACTATCTATTGACGTTACCCCATTTTAAAGGGGTCCTTACGTATGGGAAAAAAAAGAAAATGCCCCCTTATATATGTCTGGTAGGTCAGGGTGATCGTTGAGTAAATTTCCCCTAGGAGGAACTAGGTCAACTAGATCCCCCAAATGTGTGGGGACGCCCTTTCTATCGTGACTGTAGGGGGGTGGGGTGGCGCCTTTTGAGGGGTTGGTATAAAAAAAAAAATATTGCTTGAATTTAAAGAGTATGTATGGTTGATCAAAACCGGGGAGTGGTTAGCTTAAAGTTGAGGCAATACCTGCCCTAAGGTATGTACTGTTCCCTCTTTTGATATGCCCTGGTTTTTGGGATGAAGGCAGTGGTGAGATATCGTTATGAGGTCTGCCGATGGGTCCCCTTGAGTATATCTCCTAAAATTAGCTCTACTCCCAGGTGGTGGATGAGAAGGGGGGCATCTCCTCATCAGCAAGTGGTCCTATCCCATGTAATTTTATGGGGTAGCTCTATATGGCCCCTTTTTTTTAAATAGAGGAAAAGGGCCCATTTGTATTACTCAATAAAGTAAATTCCCCTATTACAATACTGAGCGTTGTAGGATTTTTAAAAGTGTGATTTCCAAAACACCCCAAAGCAAGTCTATTTAAAATAAGAAAGGGAAAACAGATGTTGGAAATATGATGAAAATTTTAAAACGAGTGAAAAAAAAAAAATTTAAGGACAATTGTAGATGTACGTCCCAACCGACTAATGACAATTTCCATGATTGAAATATAACGCTGGTTTAATTATTTATACCATGATTTTGTTCATAAAACCTTTTAAAGGCCCCAAAGGATGGGTGGGTGAACCCTGTCACTACCCCCGGCCTGATGTAGAAGAGGCGTTATTTTTCAACATCGTCTTACCCTAAAGGCCCAAATTGGTGGAGAAAATTTTGGGAGGTGTTGACCTATATAAAATGTAATAATACCCAAAAAAATTATCGAAAAACCGGGTTTTTAAAAAACTCTACTCAAGATGGGGGAAACATAGAGAGATATGCCGGGAATCCAAATGTGCCCACCTACAATACGAATTGAGGAAACAACTACGGGAAAATTTCCTTATAAAAGGGCTCCCAAAAACCAAAAAGGGTAGAAGAAAAAAAAAATAAAATAAAAAAAAATCAAAAAAAACCGAGGGTTTAAATCACTTTAGCTAAGAAAAGGTAGAAAAGAGGATAACTTATATTCATCCCTACTGGTCGTTAAATTAAAAAACCCTTTATGATATCCCAAACTACCTCATAAATTATGAGTCATTTTCCCACACTCCCCTCCATCTAGTTTTCCCAATGGTACCCTATCAATAAAAAAACCCATATGAAAAAGGGGGCAAACATGTGGGTCAAATTAAGCTGCCCTGAAAGGGAAAATTTGTGACCCCTCATAACTCATGGGCACAAATGAAAAAGAAAACCCAAAAAATGGGTTTAAAAACCTTTCCAAGAAAAGTACTCCCCCAAACAAAAATACCTAACTACTAAGAAGTCCTCAGAAATTGGTGGGAAAACACCCAAGTGAAAAAGGGCCCTAAAGGATTTATCAAAAAATAAAAAATTTCCCCATCAAGATGAATATGTACGTACAACGTCTGTCAAATTTCTTTTTTGTCGCTCAAAGGGAAGTATCCAAAAGTGCTCTCTTTAACTTTTTTTGGGGATAAGCGAGCCCCCCCTCACCCGAGTAAGCCTCCCCTCTAATAGCCTTTTCCCCTATGCCCAGTCCATCCTCATTTTTTTTTTGTCTCTACCCGGGTCCTGTCCCATAAAACCCCTCAATTGGATGACTAAGCTAAACCTCAACATCTGCAGTGTGATGGTCCCCACTCAGTGGTGGGTGTAACGGTTTTGTCTGGGGCCCCCATTTCTTAAAAAAAGGCTGAAATTTAAAAAGGCCAAATCCAACATAATAAATGGGGAGTTAGGGGAAAACCCCCCAAAAAACCTAACCCCCATGTGTAAGGCCCTACCCTAGGATTATGGGTTTCCCACTCCCCTTAGCAATGACATCTAGTGTATTGTACTTAGTGCAAAACCCAACCCCCTAAAAAACATGCATTAATTTTTAGTGAGTAAAACCCCTTTTAAAAGGAATTGATTGAAAATGAAAAGGGACTTTACTCACTTTGCCCCCCCAAAGGGTTTTACGAACGATGACTCCCCAGGGAAATCAATCAGTCCAAAACCCCATTTATCCTACAAAAAATTTACAAAATGTTTAGTAGAGAAAAAAACATTTTTTAAATCATTTACAATGCATGTATTTAATGTAAATCCCTTAGATAAAAAGGGATTATGTTTGGTCATATTAATTCCCCCCGACAACCCCTTTGTTTGCCCTTTTTTCCTACGCGGGCATTAGTTTTGTTGGGCCCGCTCTGAATGTTCTCCCAATTTTGTATCAATTTCTTAGGTTTACCAATTTTTTGTAGAAAGGGCAATATTGGGTGGAGAAAAGGGAAAGATAATTTGTAAGCCATTTTCAGTAACCCTTAATTTGGTAGAAATGAGTCGGTAAAAAATCTATCTGGTTGGCCCACTTATAAGGGGCCTTATTGTAAATTTACTACCCACCCCCATACTCTTGACAGCATGCATGGGGAAAGGGATTCTATATTTTTGGGCACTTCTTAAAAGTGAAAATTGGGGGCCCGAAAGTAAAACTGTATACATCCTTCCTATCCCTTCAATCCGGGTCATTGTCATTCAATATATTTAAAAACCCTTGAAAATATTATTTTTAAAAGCAAAATAAAATTACTCTATGTCCACTTCCCCGCCCCCCCAAATTTTCCCTACATCTTTACAGCAATGTAGATCTTAAAAAATCGATTGGCCTCCTTAGCGTCCTTATCCCTCTTTCTAAAAAAGTGAAAAAGTTGTAAAATATCTTATTCACTAATGCAGTGTTAGCTAATCCACACACTGATTTCAAAACGGTTATAACTCTAGCCATGTTTGATGTCATGTACCCAAAATGATAAACCCTTCATTTTTGAAAGAGTCCCCCTATCCAAAAAAAAACCCCAAATTGAACCATGCAGGATCATCCCCCTTTTGTTTGGGCCAACATCTCTATGAAACATTCAAATTTTTTTGGGGTTGTGAAAAACCCCTTTACAAAATATACAAGTTTCTTAAAAATTTGGGTTTTTTTGTAGACCATGTTAAGTTATAGAAAATTTACTAAGATAGTTTTCCCCTGTCCCAGATAGTGGCTGTTCCCTACTGAGGGTTTCCCTTGTTTGTGGAATCAATCCCAAAATGCCTTATCAAAAAATTAAGACATAAAGTTTCCCCTTGGGGGCAAAACCTACATAAAATTTTAAAGCTTCCTGGGAAAAACCCCAACCTGGTTTCTACCAATTCTATGTCAAAAAGAAAAAATCCCAAAATGGAAAAATTGAATTGCCCCCCATCCTGCAAATAAGCTCCCCAACCCCTTATGCTAATATTTTCCCATATAAAAAGGTACCATAAAATACATATAATAGGTTGACAGTATTTAAAGGTTTTGGGTACAAGGGCCAAAAGGGCCCAAATTAACCTACTTGAACTAGGACTGATGTTGCTTTGGTGAGCTATTCTCCCCCCAATCCACTTGTATCCCAAAGTTGTTTAAACTTCATTACTTTTAAATAGTCTCGGAAAATTTCCTTTATAAAATTTCCCCCTATTTTCCATATAAATCTCAACAGCCTTTCCCCTGGCTCAAAAAACCCTTTTATTTTTTTAATATGTATTATACATTGTTTGCCATTTTGTATAAGATCAGGTTTTCTTAAAAAATTAGTGTTATTCCCTACACAAATTTTAAATGAAAGGGCCTTTTTTTGCTATCGAGCAAAGGGTGATCCTAGTTCTTCATCGGGTTCCAAAAAGTATGCAAAACCCTCTAAAATTATTATTTTAAAAAGCCCCTTTACATTTCTTCAAAAAACCCCTTTCCCCATTTACACCCTATTCTTTCTTTTTTATGTAGGCAATATTGCATTCATTTTGGGAAATTTTTCCATAAAAAAATAAACGTTTCCCTTTAGGAAAAACAATTTAAAATACATTTTTTGGATCTTCTTCTTGTTAAAAATGATACCACCATCAAGTCATAAAAGCTAATGATTTTGCTCCCCCATTTCTTTTAACTTTTCCCTCAAATGTTACAAAAACGGGCTACCACCGTATTAGTTGTTGTAAAATGGGGTAAAAATCTTGGAAAAAGCCTGTCAATAAGTTCATTTTTACAGAAAGTCTTCAAACTGCCTTTCTTAAAAAATACTTCAATAGTTGATGGTATTGCCCACTTGGGCCCCTTGGTGAAGTATCCGGATCGAAATTTCTATTCCTACTAAAAATATGGTCTCACTTGGGCCTCCCTAATTTTAAAAAGGTCAACTTAAGGCCAACATAAACTTCAACGCCATCCCCTAAACCTTAGTTTTTATTCTTCCCCCCTCATCAACATTTATCTCCATGTACATTTTTCTTTCATAATGATCATTTAAAATCTTCATGTTCGTTTTTGGGGCCCAAACTTTATTAAGCTATCTTCTTTATATTCACATGCTCGTTATAGAAAACCCTATACCGTTCATTTTATAATCCCCATTTATTTACTCCCATCGGTAATTGTTGAATGTTTCTTTGGATCTAAAGGTTTAGATTTTTTTAACTCTGTATTTTTGCTTTATTTTTCCCTATAAATTTTATTAAATTTTTTTCTTTTTCAAATTTTAAATTTAGAATATTAATAGCTGTAGGACTTGCATATTGAAGCATTGATTCTCAAAATTTAAGGGGGTCTCGGTAATAATTTTTTTTCAGAACTATTAAAAAATTTAATTTTAATTTTTACAAAACCCAACATTGTTACTTTCAAAAAAATTGGGGTTTAATAAAATTTTTTGTAAAAAGGGAAAAAATTTTTACATAAAAAATTCTTTGAAAGGGTAGAAAATTTTTAAATAATTTCTTTAAAACCCCAAAATAAAAATTTTTAAATCAAAGTTAAATTTTCAAAAATATTATATAATAAAATTTTTGACAAATTGGGCTAAATCAAAGAGGGTAAGTCTAATTACTAGGTAAGTTTAAATTTTAATTCCCCTCTATTTTGTATCAAATAGGAAATTTTATAACCTCAAAAGAGGCTTTTGGGTCTATTAGCTAGAGGTAGGTAAAGAAATTTTTTTACTTTTTTTGCAAGTAAAATTATGTTTTAAATTTTCTTGGGGTTTAAATTTTGTATAAACTGTAATTATGTGCTTGATTAAATTTGGGGGGTTTGCGATCCTATTTAATGGAATTTATTGGATGAGGTATTTCCTTACAAGAAATTTTATTTTTCGATGCATGTTATTGCTCAGGGAAAAATCAAAAAAATAGAAAAAAATGAAATGTCCTTCTAAATGTTTCCCCTGAAAAGAACCCCCTTTTTGAAAAAGTTTAATTATTTAAATCGGGGACAAAGCTAAAGTTAATTTAAAAATTTGGGGGGGGTTTTTTTTTTTGAATTTTGGGAAAATTTTAGAAATTTACACCAATTTTCTAAGTCGTTATTGGTTGCCCGCCTTTTTTGGCATGGTACAAAAGAACCGATGGGTCAAATTTCTAAAAGCTTGAATTAGTTTGGCTAGGTTTTGGATAATAAAATTTAAATTCCCAAACCGGGTTTGGCTACTTTATTGGGTTTTTTCTAGACCGCTTTTTGTTGGGTTTTCAAAACCCCAATGGGTTGTTTATGTTTTTTTGAGTTTTTTGGGGGTTCCCTTTTCTCCCAAAAATTTCCTTGTTTCCCCAGGGTTCAATTTAGTTTTGGGGGCCCACTCCTAGGCTAATCCTAGGTAAATCCGTGGCCTTTGGTTCCTGGACATTGTATCTAAATACAGTATGTCGAAAACTTGAAGGTAAATTGGGAAAAATATAGGAAATTGTTATCAAAAAATGTCATGTAAATGACCCTTGTACGTATTCTCTACATAGACAGTTTGTTTTGGTAAATCCAAAAATTTAAATTAGTTTACTTTGTAATGATATTTGTAAAAAGTGTTATGCTTATTATGTGTTTTGTTTTTTTTTCCTTTCTTACTTAACTCATAGTAGCTAAGGGGGGTAAGTTTGTCTTATCTTTAGGTAAAAAATTGGGGTTTTATGAGTATCCCCTCATAAAGTTAAAAGAGATTTTTAAAATTATTAGAAAGGATGAGTTTTGGAAGAAATGATTGCTCTAATGTTTGATTTAAAAAAAGCCGAAAGGGAGCTTTTCAAGAAAAATATTAAAAATATTTTTCAAGGGGTTTAGTGTAAACTATAATGGGAAAAATAGGGGCTTGTAAAGAATTATGATACTTTTTTGACATATATGACTGTGAAATCTGAAAACAAAATTTCTTTTAGAAAGTTTTTGTTATTGTTTTAAGTTAAAAGAGAAGTAGTTTAGCAATAGAAAACTGGTTTTGCCCCCATCCTTGCTTAAAGGGTGGTAGTAAAAAAATCATCTTTAGGGAAAACAAATTGAAAAAAAATTTAAGTAAATGCCTAGAAGGGGGGGGATTTTTTTAAAATTTCCCACACTCCCACATTTGTATACCTAGTCATGGGGCATCCCAGACAAGCAACTCTTCTACTTTTGTTAAGCTCTCTTTGTAAACCCAACCCCAATCCCTATAAATAGACTCTTAAGCTTCGGTTTCAAGAGACCCACTTAGATAAAGTTACACGCTAAAATTGTAATAGGTGTCTCTCAATTTACTTCTTATTATCTTTCAATTATGTTGCTTCTTTAAAGTTGTTCTTAGTAAATTTTTATTGAAATCTACTTCTTCTTACAATCTTTTAGCAATGATTTATTATTCTATCTATATTTGTTCTTTGATAATATAATGACATAGATTAATTTTCTTCAATTGTATTTACCTAGATTTTTGAATTGATGTATAAGTTTTTTATAGAGATGTGAGTCCTATAATTGAAGGGACAAGTGTAATTTAAAAGGAATTGAGTACACCAAGAGATTAGGTACAAATTTTTCTCTAGTTAGGGTAACCTAGGCGACTAACCTAATAGAAAGATTCAAGCTCTCATTGCAATCCTATGATGCTCTATTCAAAAGGGATTTGGATATAGAGGGTTTGAAAAATTAGGAAGTGCTCAAGAAGTAATTTTTAGTCAATTCAGATTAGGCATCTCCATGGGTGCAAAGAATAATTAAGATTAAATAGTTACATAGAACTAGGGAGTAGACAAACAATAGTTTTTTGGGAGGATTATAAGTTATTTCTTTCAATTGATTAATGCATGGTAGAGGTGTGTAGGGTAACCATTTAACTTGCTTTTTAAAGCTTTAGGCTAAGGATTTTGAGACCATTTAAAAAGTGGGCCAAACGAACCTTATCAGTTTAAACCCGACGACCAAAGTGAATTGAATTGGGTCGGCCCTTTTAAAACACATTTATCCCTTTAACCTATGGGTCAACTCATTTAACTTGCTTTTTAAATGGGTTAAGGCCAAGGTGTTTTGGCTCATTTAAAAAGCGAGTCAAATGAAATAGTATGTTCAACTTATAGGCCAAAGTGAACTAAGACGGTTGGTTAAATTTAACCCACTTGCACATCTTAATGCTTAGTTATTAGTTTTAGTTTTGATTATTTTAAAATTTTTCCCTGTTCTTTTTTATCTAGTTGTTCTTATTTCAATTATTGTCTTTTATTCATCTTTCCCATTTAAATTACATTTTCCTTCTATTATCTAGTTAAATAATTGGAATTTTTAGGGTAAATTGCTAGTAACTTAGATTCTCACATGTATGTTCCCCATAGGTTTGACACTTGAACTTATATTCGTTTTATTAATACTACAACTTAACTAGGTACACTTTCCAAATTGCAAACCCAAGTTTTTGGATGCTGTTGCCAAGGAGCAAAAAGAGAAACCTAGTTAGATAATAGCAAAAACCCTAATTTCCCAATTATTTTAATGTTTTCATTACAATCCTCCTTAATGTCTTATGATATTCTTCTTTAGCATGCTTTTTAATTGGTTGAGCAGATAGAAACTAAGGAAGGCTAAAGGGAAGAATTCAACCTCAAGCCAATGACATAAAACCAACAGCACTCTGTAAGACATAGCTCAATTTTGGGTTTGGTTTGATTTATTTCAATTTTAGCCAGTTATTTTTGTTAATTTTTCAGCTATTTTGTTATTTTGTCATGGTCAATTAAAGTATTGAGCTTTGAACATTAGTTAGTGTTTTCTTACTTTGAACAATTTAATTTCATCTAAAAAAATTATTTCATTCATTAATTGCAATATTTTCATCCTATTGAATTGATATTTGATCTATTTTTATTTTTTCATTTCATTTAATTTCAATCTTTTCAAGGAATTTCAGAAATCAAGTCAAGGGAATCAAATTACATGAATTCAAGACCTAGAGAAGAACACAATCAAGGTTTTGCCATAGAGATGGATTGTGTTCCCTCATAACTATTCAAAGAAGAGTTTCAAAGAAAAACAAAGACAAGAAGCCTAGGGTTAAGGCCCATACTCGTAGTCCATTTAGGAAAAGCAAAAATAAAAGAATATACAGACCATAGCCATACTATATGGCTATGGATCATACCTGTAGTCTGATATAAATTTAAAGACTATGAGTAAAACACTCCAACTTCATTTTTAATACATACACTTACCCTTTATAATTCTATTCCTATCACTCCCTCTCTTCACACTCCCTAAATCTTTGTGAAACTCATAATCTAACACCATACACTATGAATTTTAAGGTATGTAAATCATCCCTTTTTCAGTTATATTCTTAGATTTACTGTTAGATTGCATAAAATTTGACTCTTGATGAGGGTTTCATGAAGAACACTTTTACATGCATTTTGTAGACATTTTGATTTCTAGGTTTGATTTAAGATAATTAATGTGTGAAAATATGGTTTCTATCCATTATTGACTAAAAATTTCATGAAAAATGCATGCTTGTTTAAGGATTATAGGTGCGAAAGTGAAAGAAAAGTGTTTGAAAGTGATGAGACAATAAAGGAAAATGTTGGAAATTGATGAATTTTTGCAGTTTGATGTTTGTGATTCATGTTGAATTGTGAAACTTATTAAGATGGAAATTACTATGATATTAGAAAAGAAATCCATGAATTCTTAATATCAATTTATGTCCTAAATTGATGATTAGAATCAGGAGATTTGCTATAAACAATTCATATGAACAATTGCTCAAGAATTAGATTATGAGAACAAGTTTTTTATCAATCATATGTTGATGCTAATGTTTATGACAAATAAGATAATGAAATTGCAACATTATTGTTATCATAATTTTCATTATATAGGTAATTAGAAATCAATACGTAGTATTTTGCTACTTCAAAAAATTCTCTATTGTTAATTTATTCAATTACGGACAATAAGCTTAATAAATTGTACATTGAACTATAATGTTCATGTCAATAGAGATTATGTATGGAAATAGGATTTGATCTTGAAATAATTCTAGAATTGCATTAATCTATGACTTAACTAGGTTAGCATTATACTATATGATCTTTTTGTTAATTCAATCTTTGGCTATATTGCTTAAATTAGGTAAATAGTAATAAACTTAGAATGACATTTGAGTTTCATTGAACTTTTGAATTAATTATTGTTCATATAACATGAATTGTTCTATTTATCAAAATTGAATTCTGTAGTCTTTTTTATTGCAAAAAATATACCTAAAGAAAAGCACATAGCATAGAAAAACTCAAGCTTACTCCCATTGAGTTCTATAATTCTACTACCTATGGTAGTAAAAGAGATACTCTTGCTTTTTAAGGAGCTTTACTAAACTACATATCTAAATTAGGAGGAACTGGCATAGGTTAACTATGAAGCCAGAATTAAACAACTAATTGAGTTTAGAGGATGGGACTGACTACTAATCATCAATAAGCTGGTATATAAAGAGCTAACCTTAGAAGTGCTTAGTACTTTTAGGTTAGGCATTCATAATCTCTCTCAAGGGAGGCAAAATACTATCCATTTTAGGTGCTTCGGCAATGAAGTAATCTTGTAGTTGATGATTAGGAGTTCACATAGGATTAATTTACTTGATTATATTATGATGCTAGAGTACATGGAGCTACTACATAAATTATCATTGGGTATTCCTAAATCCTTTGTATGGAGTGATCTAACTAGCAAAAATATGGAAACTTATGGCTAAGGAGGTCAAAATCCTCCAATTTAACTAATCTTGCTTTAAGAGTGATTCATTACATTTTTGCTAGGAGATTTACAAGTTGAGAAAACAACCAAGATGTTATAAATGAAAGGGATATATTATATTTATATCGCATTACTAATAAATGGCTCATCAACTTAGTTGTTAGGATGGCTTGGTTCCTTCGGAACTAGGCTATTGATAGGTGTTCAAAGTAGATTTTTGTAGGCCCTTTCATTACTAGCATAGTGACAAATTTCCTTGGCTTTTGAAATGCACCTTGTATGTAAACATTTGATCTCCTACTTCACTAACTTATGACTCCATCAAGGCAATGCAATTGCCTCTAGCACGACGATCTCCTTAAGCTAGTTGGTGAGGCTGCTTCCTTATCATTACAGTAGCAAACATCACTCATCTTCTTTAATAATTAGAGTAATCAAGAATTTATGTGAAAAATACTAAATAAATAGAGGATTTTAAACACATAAGGTGGAACATACTCTAAAAAGGTAGGACTCAATCATGGCACATTTATAGATTCAATTGCCTCATCGCCACTTAAGCTAGAGACTAACTTAAATGACGAGTTAGATGGAGAGTATGAGAATTGAGGAGGAAGTCGAACATGAGGATGAGGAGTGACTTTTCTTTTTCTATTTCTAAAAAACTCAGTTTGATTTTTATTTTAGATGACTATGCTTTTAACTTATTTCCTATTGTAGTTTTAGATAGCTATTTTTACTTTTTATATTTTATAAGTTTGTAAGGTACTATTGCTTTGATATTTTAATCATTAGTGGAGTTATTTTATTCAGTTTAACTTCTTCTTTTTCATTTCTAGTTAGTTCATTTTTAATTCAAAGAAAACCTCATGTGTAAATTGGTCAATTGAACTCAACCTCTAGACCTTGAATTTTCTAGTATCAATGCAAAAATGAAGGAAGTCCTAGTCCCTTTTCCTTGTTATTTTTATTCTCCCAATTGAATTTTGATAAGCATTGTATTATATACATTAGGGACAATGTACAACTTAAGTGTAAGGGAAAAATAGTTAGATTATATATGTTATAAATTACATACATACTTAAGCTTTTGACAAATTCTCCTTAAAAATCTTATAAATTTGCACCCGTATATATGAAGCAAGTAAATTTTTTTTTTTAATTTGCCCAATTCTTTATGAATTTAGAACACTTTGCTAAATTCAAGTAGTTAAATAGTTAGAAATCAAAGTTTCCCATTACTTCAGCTTAAACTTAGACTCTAGATTATGATAAATGTAAATAAGTTACAGACTAATTATTTTGATTTCCAAGGTTAATTTTAGAGAATAGTTACTTATCCATCTTTTTAAAAAAAAAATTAGATTGGATAAATAAAGAGGATTTGTCATTTGAAAGTCACTTGAAAAATTAAAGTAATTGGAGTTATATATTAACAAATAATTAAGATTAGTAAGGATTAATCTTAATCCTCAAAAGTGTAAGATTCTTTTTTGCTAACAATTGTAAAGTGGATTTAATTAAAGTTGTTAAGCATTAGCCTTAGTCCATCAAGAGAGCAAGGTGCCTTCCTTCTACAATTGCTAAAATAATTAAACAGTCTAACTTAGTAAGGATCGGCCTTAGTTAGTCAAAAGAGCAAGGTACTCTCACAATGCTAATCAAGCTTTAATAAAGAAAATCAATTTGAATTTAAAAAGTTTTCTAATGAAAAATTTGAATGAAGTAGAGAGACAATCAGATGATGAATTAATATAATGTATATCTAATCTAGTTTTCAAGTTAAAAATAATTAAGGAAGACTCTCTCCTCTTGAATTAGAGTGAAGAAATCTATATAATACTTTCTTGATTAATTTATATTTATTTTAATCTCTAGTTTAATTTCTACTCAAGTGATGTGGCTAACTCTAAGTTATTTAGAGTTACCACTTAGTACCCAAGTGTTTTGAATGCATGTGGAAGTTAAGGAAAAAGGGTGATTTGGAAAGATTTTTTGGCTAAACTATTTGAATTTGAGAGTGCACTTTTTTGAGATTTATTATAATCATCTTGTCCTTAAGAATCACTTTAATTTTTATCATTTTACGTAGGACAAGTAAAAACTTAAGTTTAAGAGGCATTTGATTATAGGATTTAGCATATATTTTATATGGTTAATTTAAATATCTAGAGACCTAATTTAGTTGATTTTGGTAATATTTGAGCTTTATCCATTTAATAATTTTTCTTTCAAGAATGTTGGAGAGAATTTTATAAAGCATTGAAGGCTTCTATCACATTTTGAGCTTAATCTAGATACAAGTATTGATTATGGATTAAAGTAGACAAAAAATCGAACAAAGAACGTGGTCTAGTGAGACTACGGCCCGGTCCTTACCTATGGTCCCCTTATTCTTGTAATTTCATTTATTTTCAAGTCTTCACATGAAGTATAAGTACCCACCCATATCTACAGCCATGTACCCAGCCGATGGATATCCTATGACAAGCAAACCCTTTTTATTTTTGTTAAGTTTTTTTTAAACTAGCGCACGCTCATAAATAAACTCT
>JAMXBC010000438.1:0-22245 GCA_024138005.1 Lumnitzera racemosa | reverse complement strand
TGGGGGGAGAAAAAAAGGGTGTGGCGCAGGACCCGGGGTGCGGTGCTAAATCCCTTAAAGGAGCATGCTTTGTGAATTGTGCGTGGATGCTTGTGCCTCACTCCCCCAACGTCTTGCTGTGTCGATTTTTGTATCCCAATAGGGGTTTGTGAGGAGCGACCGCTGTGCTCGATGCACAAATCGTGATTGTGGCCTCGCTCGCAATTTGCAGGCGGGTGTGTCGTAATCAGCGGTCACAAGACCTAAATTTGCATGAGGGTGATGACGGCTTTTTCGCGCTTTACAAATGAGCGTACGAAGCCGTTGCGAGCGTTCAAAGAAGGTTTCGTGGGCCGTCCTCCTCTTTCGTTCCTGCGCGCACCCCTTTCGATCATCAACAGTGTTTCGTATCTGGTAGAGGGGGCCGTTGTGGAATGTAGATCCATGAAGCGTTCCGGGAACATGCAGTTTTGGGAGATCATTTTCGCTCGTTGCGATAAGACGATGGGTTGGTGCTGTGCAGATATGATTATAAAGTCATCTGAATGCGTTGCTGATGTCATCACCTTTGTTCCCGCTGGGGTCATACAGGGTTGCACGTGAACGTGGGGGGGCTTTTGAGGTCTCCCAGGTTTGCTGATAGGGGCTTGAATGTGTATGGACCCGAAGAGCGTGGCGGCGTCGACCCGTTGGGGTGCGAACGATTTCGTCAGAAGTCGTTTGTGACCACGCAGACCCCCGGGAGACAATGGAGGGCCCGGCAATGTTCAGGAAGGTGTGTCGTAAGCCCTCTGCACTTTTCGCCAGGCCCATCCTTGCATGCTTGCGGGTGAAAACTGAGATTGACCAGTTGGACGTGCCGGAAAAAGGGAAACTCTGTGCTTGGCAATTGCGATCCAAGATTGAGAGGAGGGTCCGCGGTTTCCTTTGGGCCTGTGCATGCAGAAAGCTCTTGAGATACGCAGGCTCTCGCAGCTTCCCCTTGCTGCGTCTGTAGCAGCTGGTGCTGGAGGGGATGAGTAGCGGGGGTGTAGTGAAAGGCAGACCGTTTTAGGATGTTTTGGGATGTCAGCCGATGGTATGCACCGCATCGTGATAGTGCTCGATTGTTTGTTGACATGCCGTTTTGCAGCTCGATCGTTGCGTGTGCTTGGCACGTCGTCGCAAGTGAGTGAGCATCTTCCATCAGCACTGCCTGTACCTGAAGAGGCAGGCGCGGTCATGTCCTTCGACCTGCCTGGATCTACAAACTCTGATCTATTGCTGGTCCCCCAAGGTATGTCAACTCCACACGATCAGCAAGATGAACTGTGGTTGCTGCTGTGTGGTTCAGGAGAAGGATCAGCGTACAGCCAGCATGCTGAAAAGCCCATACTGTGGTAGACAGATGCAGTGGTATGGATGTCGAATAGTGCAGTGCACCAATGGAGCAGGTGTACCAGTCCGCGGGCGCGGTCAGTCTCTGACTACTCCCTGCTGTGAGCCAGCGCTTGGTGTCAGATAGTTGCGCGCACATCCGCACCGACATCCTCGCTGCTGAATTGGTCACAGACTCATCGTGATGTCCAAGGGATGGCATTCTCATGATCAACTCTTTCATACGCATGTAGGCATCCCCAAGCCTTGCACTGATTGCCTGAATGTTCGCAATAGGTGCAGCAGGACGTTTTGGCTTGCAGCTCGCTGGTGTGGAACGATCGGATGTTTGACTTTTGACTGCAGCTCATGTGGCTGACCACGCCGTTTCCGGCTCCTGGGTCTGTGCTGGTGACATTTTGTGCCTTAGCGGCTCGTTTGTTGTCTCTGTGCTATGGAGCGTCCGCTGCTGTAGTCTCTGCTGAGGATCGAGATCGATGATATGGTTTGATAAAGTTCCTGCAGTGCCTAGCAGTCCACGCAATGACCACGAGCCGTTGTATCGATGATGGCGATGGTGATGAGAATTCTTCGTTGACTGAATGCATCGTCGGTGAGCAGCGACGCAAGGGATGAGATCTGGCGTGGAGAACGTGTGGCTTGACGCTGCTTGTGGGAAAATGTTGCATGTCTGGTACCTTTTGCCTTGTACCTCTCATGTATCTCGCATGTACATGATCGCAGAGTGGATGCACAAGCCGTGAGCAGAAGTGCGTCTGCTAGTGGGGCTGCAGACTAACGCTTGGCGACATGCTAGCCGCATTGGTGTGAATGAGGCAGCGTCTTGAACTCAACACTTCGCTACTGCTATTCCTACAGTACCACCAACTCTCTCCCCAGAGAAAGATCAAACTCGTGGACGCTTGTGAGGAAGGGCTGGAAGAAGCAGACATAACTTTTTCTTTCGTCTGCCTGGCCGTGACCCTGACCACCACTACCACCATCACGACCACGATCAGCATCAACACCCAATCCTTGCTGCTGTTGAAACTTTTGGTATCGCGACTATCAGAAGCAGAGCACTTTGTGGTTGTGTTGTTGCCCATCCATACCCCAATCCTTACTTATCAATCACTCCTCTCAACAGATCTATCAACGGTCTGTAGGCGCTGCGCTTACTAGCGATCTGCGAATTTGGCGTCGAAACTTGGAAAGAGCCTCTCACCTACTCTTGCCTTATACCCAAGGTCAACACCTCACCTTCACCTCCTGCCACCCTTATCCTCTCCACAGGACACACGACCTTTACGACACTGTTCACACGACGACAGCACAGACAAGACGCGCCTGTTCTTGCTTTCCTGTCACCCGCATAGTCGCTGCTCGATCACAAGCACCTTCTACTGTGGTACGGATTCGCGGCATTGACTTGCTGTGCAATTCTTTGTGTCGTAGAACAAGCAGACGTTCCAAGCGTCACGTTCACTCATCGTCGACACCCTATCGTCGACCTTTCTGGGCTGTGTTGTTGCAGATAATCATATTCCTGTGAGTCAGGTTCCCTCTTAACGATATCACAGCTTCCGCTGACGACGACATCAGTGTTTTCTTACGTCGCTCACACAACGACACTTTTTAATGCTGTCTACGATCTGACGACCTCCGAACGACACCTCCACGATTACTCCTAACGAAGGAGTATGCCTTACACACCACCGTCGCAGAACTCACCTGCCTCTTCCAAATCTACCAGTCCATCCGTCAGCCGGTCATCATCATACTGTGAAGATGGTCCGCTATCTCCAGTCACAGGTCGACCTCAGCTGCCACGATCGATGAGCTCGGCATCATACCTTAATCGCCATCGACGATCCCCTCCATCTCCTCACAGCATGCCGAACTCCAATCACCACCCACGCCGACAGAGCACTCCGCCAAGGCGTAGCAGCCCCTGACTTTGCTCCATCGGCAAGCCTTCGCCAGTCTCCTCCTCCGGTTAACAACCTGATCATTACCTACTGGCGCCATCATCTTCACCTCCCGACTCATCCGAGAATCAGACGGCGAGGATAGCAGTGAAGGAAGTGGCAGAGGACGAGCATTTGGGGATTAGAATGCTGCAAGATGCTGTTCGTGTCATACCAGTAAAACGGGAGTCATCACCGGACAAGTCTTACAACCACACCATCTCGACCTCAGCGCCGACATCACAGACAGTTTCTCCAAGCGCTTTGTCAGCAACGGCAAGGAAGATTTCACATGCAAGGTCGGCTACCGAGACATCGATAGTCATTCCACGATCTGCATCCTTCCCAGCAGAGTCACCAGCTCACACTTCTGACGACAGCGATGAGGACTACCTCTCCTCTAAGCCAGCACTGGTACGCAAGAAGTCTGGCGAGCTCGTCAAGCCAGCTCTACGACCTTCGTCTAGGAGACGATACTCTAGCATGCCAGGCACCCAACATACTCTAAATCGGTCCACTTCAATGACAACGACAACCAGACTAGACACTTTCTGCAAGTCGACAAGCCAATAGCAGTCAGTGCCGGATCATCACCCGTTGAGGTCTACGACAGCGAGGCAGAAATACCCATTCGATGAGAAGAAGGGCAAGGCTCAGCGAGAAATCAAGCTGACAAACTTCCAGAAGACTCATTTGAGCGCAAGACACAGCCTGTGCGTGTTGAGAGGATCTTCCTCTCCAGCGACAAGCAGACTCTTGTGGGTACCTGCGCAGTGCAGAACCTTGCATTCCACAAGCTTGTGGTTGCTCGCTTCACTCTTGACTACTGGAAACCACATCTGAAGTTGTGGCAGAGTACCACAACGACCCACGTTCGCCAAGCACTGATAACTGTGATCGCTTCAACTTTCACATCAAGCTGTCAGATGCTGCTAACATTGACGACAAGACCCTGCTCCTCTGTGTTCGTTATGCTGTCGACGGTGCAGAATACTGGGACAATAACAAGGACATGAACTACCAGATTGACTTTGTTAAGGCAGAGCAGAAGAAGGTCGCAAGGATCAGAGTGCCAAGCAACTCTCGACCAAACAGCAATGTCCCACGCAGTCGACACTCTCCATCACATGGACGAGGCAGATCAGGAGCGCTGGAGGATGACTTTGATGGCGAATTCACATCAACCTCGTACCACTTTGGCACGCCTGATGCGTACGTGGGTGAGCAGCCCAGCACCATCAAGCTGAAGCCAAAGACGAAGAACCAGAACACTTCACAGCAAGTTGGAGCTGGAGGCAACTTGGAGGCCGATACGACTTTGGAGCATCCCTCTCAGCAGCACTCACACATGCACAGGAGAAGCTTGGCAGACAGAGTGGTCTTCTTGGCCCAGCCGAGCCAAAGACTGGAGGCAGCTACTTTGCACCACAGGAGCGCAAGGAAGGGCCCACGGCATCGAACAACGACAAGCCAAACCTTGGCACTGATCGCCCAGCCATGGGATCAGATCAGTACCGTGATTTGGTCCAGAAATTTTGCTACGTAGGTTCACCATCTGCAAACACCACACCAACACTCTCCGAAGGCCCACGACCACGACAAGTGCGTGAAGCACTACCCTCCCACACATCCATCGGCCATCACACAAGGAGAAGCAGAATGCTGACAACAGGACCAGTTCACTTCAAACGGTTCAGGCAGAGGCGTCTCGTCACCAAATGCCACTGTGGCTACCGCAGCCAAGCCTGCTCCTGCCAATGCAGTCGAGCCTCAGACCGATGGCACTCTGGACACTGCTGCTGGCGAGATCCTGGCTACGAGATCATCTAGCACATGCTCTACGCCAGCGTCACTTGATGGCACCTATGAGCTGCCAATTGCATCAGCGATGGCAGACCTCATTTCTCGTTCTGCATCTCCAGCAGCTGGACAGAAGTTTCCTGAGCAACACTCAGTCAGTGCCCTTTCTACACTCAGGCACACGACAGCTATTCAGCGAGACATCCCCAACAGGACTGCCATCTCGGCTGACTAGCTGAGCGAGAAGCGCAAGCTTTGACAAGAATACGACAGGATGATCCTCGCTCATCCGACAGACGATCAGTGGTAGGCCACCATCTGGTCGCTGGCAACTCAACAGAGGCATGATCCACGGAGGTCATGACTTGCTTCTTTCCAAAATTGTGCGTTACTAGCGGACCTTTTGAACTTGTAATTGGGGCTTTTCTCAGGAAGGATCTTGGGTTTCTTCCACTCACTTGCATGGCGTTACTGGCATAGACGATTTCAACGGCTGCTTGCGAAGAACATGTGTGGATAAAACAAGGCATTGTTTTTGGCATCTTCGCAACACGGCAGTCAAACGAGAATCATTGGCGAAGCATTTTGGAGCATCTTTCTGGCTTATTCGTATCTCTTGCGCACAAGAAAAGTTTCAACAAAGGCCAGTAGGAGGTCGCATGGACTGGAGTGATCTGAAGTGAGGGAGACTGCGTGTCTACCTTGATCCTCAAAGATCTGGCATGCGGGCCTTGGAAGTCTTCTCGATACACTATCTGGAGATGGTCGTTGGCAGATGTGGTCTCAGCATCTTCTGATGACAGACATTGGTGCTGTTGCATAGCTCTGGAGCTCATACATATGAATACAGAACCTATTCTGTCAATACTGTTGTCTTGGTGCACGTGATGTTGCCAAGCGGAGGTGACTTTGTTGTTTGACTATGCGGCACTTTCTTCGTGCCACTTAGCCGACCTCCTCATCGCAGAATCATCGTTCCAGTGGGTCTTAATGATCTGCTGTAATGCTCGACAGTATGCACATCCTTGAGATAGTTCATTCGATTAGCTGCAGCCATGACTGACCTTTTGCATCAGGAATGGGACATTGTTGTTGTTGGCACAGGTGCAGCAGCACTGACATCTGCCCTCTCAGCAGCCATATCGAACAGCACACTCAAGATCCTAATCATCGACAAGCACCTGAGCACTGGGCAGGTGGCAACGGCTACTTCACAGCTGCAGCATACAGAACAGTCCACAACGGCCTCCAAGACCTGCTACCACTTGTGTCAAACGTCAGCAGGAGCAGCAGCTAAGATCGACCTACCCAATACACTTCCGCAACTTCAGAAATGACCTCGAAACGCTTGTGTGAGGGTAAGAGCGATTCTCAGCTATCACAACGACTGATCGATGAGAGCTTGGACACCATACGCTGGCTGAAGCATGTAGGAGGGGTAGATTGGTGGGTGAGCTTCCGGAGGCAGTCGTATGAGGTCGATGGCAAGGACTGTCTTCTGGGGGCCTACATCTGACAGTCAAGGATGGAGGCAAAGGGCTGATCGCCAATCTTCGGCAGGCGGTGAAACGCAAGTGTGAGGTGCTGTTCAGCACAGCTGCCAAGGATATCGTTCTGAATGCAGAAGGCGCTGTAAGTGGACTCACGGTCGTGCATGATGGCAAGGAGTACACCTGAGGCTACGAGCATTATCTTGTGCGCTGGAGGCTACGAAGCAGACCCGAAGCTGCGAGAGAAGTATCTGGGTCCTGGCTGGCGACGAGCACACACGCGAGGCCACCGTACAACACAGGCGATATGCTGCTCGCTGCTACTAAGGTTGGAGCACAGCTGAAGGGTGACTTCTCCTTCCAGGGCTGCCACAGCGTATCATGGGATGCAGATTCGCCTAGGGACGGTGGTGACAGGGACAAGACCAACGACTACACCAAGAATGGCTACACTCTTGTGTGATGCTCAATGCGAAAGGAGAGCGCTTTGTGGATGAGGGCAGCGATCTGAGGAACTATACCTATGCCAAGAATGGTCGAGCTGTGTTGCAGCAGCCTGGGAGCATTGCTTGGCAGGTCTGGGATAGCGATGCTGTGCCTTGGCTGAAGAAGAGGAGTATCGCGATGAGGTATGTAGGAAGACCTGGGCAGACAGCATTGAGGGCTGGCTGAGAAGCTCGCATCCGAAGGTCTAGAAGATTCGGGTACCTTCGTCAAGACGATCGAAGAGTACAACCGTGCTGTAGCAGCACACAGAGCTGAGCATCCTGATGTCAAGCTCAACCCAGCAGTCAAAGATAGGTTGTCCACCCAGTCTACCGCCCAGCAGCTGCAGCTGCCAAAGTCAAACTGGGCTCTGCCTATCACCAAGGCTCCATTCATGGCCGTGAAGATCACCACTGGCATCACATTCACCTTTGGAGGCCTAGCGATTGATCCTGATACTGCAGCGGTCCTGGACACAAGTGGCAAGCATATCCCTGGTCTGTACTGTGCTGGCGAGATGGTTGGTGGCCTCTTCTACTCAACTATCCTGGTGGAAGTGGTTTAACGGCAGGAGCTGTATTCGGTCGTCGTGCTGGTCGAGCTGCATCAGAGCGAGCACAGACGTTGAAGGACTAAGCTATCTGAGGATGTCAGCAAAGCGAATGACAGCCGCTGCGATGCTGCAATCCGTGATATTGCCTATGCCCTCATTCTTCATGCCATGCCACTTCCTCCTTCCTAGCAGACGTCATGTAAACGCCAAGCATACCACGAGGCAACCTCACTTCCATCCACAACGTCGTAGCTGATGGCAGACAAGCCAGATCAGGTAGGCGAGCTTTGTCAGAAGATCTGGCTTTGATCAATGCATGCTGAAAGTGTTTGATTGGATCAGCTCCAGAGCTTGACCTGATGTTTAAATGAGACTGAGAACCGACCGTTGATTTAGTCTAGTGCAAAGCATCGCTCGCTGAGCCTTGGACGAAAAGAGCATGCATCTCTGCGATGGCCTCCCAGCCTCATGTTCTCAGCCCAACGATTTCCGCCAAGCAACATCATTGAATCAGCAAATAGCAGAGCAATTGAGCTTACACATCACTAGATGACCACAGCTACATTCGTGAAAGGTCAGGATCGAAGATTCGATCGTGTATCCATTGGGCGTATCTTGCTGGGTCTTGGTGGAGGTCGGGCGGCTGCCAGCTTCGACCCAATCATTCGCTACTACAGGCCGCTCTTACTTCGCCAACACTCTTCCCAAAACTACACATCAGACCTGCACTTCATCCTTGTCGTTTGAGCATTGCAGCGCAGCGATACATCACGTCACCAAGTACCTTCAACAGCTTGAACAACAGCTGTGACTGCGACAGAGAAAGCCGAGCGAGCGCAGCATTGTATCCGGAGACGACTCGTCGCAATATCATCCATCAACACTACACTCACTACTGCGCCACGTCTATACCGACATCTCAGCAATACACTGTTCACATACAATCACCAACAGTTTTGCATACACCATCAGGACCACGCGTCGCGCGATCTTAGAGCACTGTGTCAACACCTTACAGAGCTTCTCAGATGGCGTCTCAGGGCTTGACGCCCACCACTGATGGATCAGGAGCAGGTGAGCTTTTGCAACACGCAGACATGCAGTGTCACCACGAGGCTGTCAAGACGGCGCCCCACTGCATCTCTTACCGTCAACAGAGCTGACCTCTCTATCCCAGGCCAACCTCTAGTCCCACCGCCTAGAACATCTTCGCGCGATCCATCACCTATGACACGAACCGGCGCACCTCAATCGAGCGCAGCAAATGGACCAATACTATCAGAAAAGGAGAAGAGTCAAGCAGGAAGCGAGATGCTAGCAGAGGAAGCAAGAGGTCGGCACAGGCACTGGCAGGTGATAGACCAGCATCATCAGCAGATGCATCTGCTCCCAAAACCAAGCGGAAAGGTGGATTTCTCTCCTTCCTGAGCTGCTGTTCACCTTCCGAGAAGGACGAGTGGATTCGCCTGACTCTGCGCAACCTTCAAAGTCACCTATCTCTCGCACACAGCCATCACGATCTCGCCTACCTCAGCAGGGACAGCAGAACACCAGTGTCACTGATACGAGCGCCGATAGCAAGGACGTCATCGACGAAAAGGGAATTGAGGCTGGTCCGACAAGCACATCAGAAAACGGCGGCGTACAGGCACCTAGCGAGAGGCATTTGCCAGTACCGCTCGATACATCATCTGCAGGCCCACAGGTCAACGTGGAGGCCCCAACACCAGTTGTACCACAGAGCGAAGAAGAGCAATTCATCTCAGACCGCACACCAGAGCAGGCGCAGCGCGATAAATGACATCGAGATGACTGATGCTGGTCCATCGATCCCTCTTTCATCGGCAGAAGTTGCACCAGTTCCAGAGGATGAGAGCACCAGTGAAGCACAGCCACGCAAGTTGGTGAGAGCATACACAAGGTCGATCTTCCGCCACCTCCACCTCTTGCAGAACGACAAGCACAGACGTCGACTGCAGTAGCTGCTGCACAAGGACAGGATCCAAGTATAGCTTTTAGCCCGGAGCCTGCAAAGAGGTGGCTTCTACCCCTGTCTCTGCAGAGATGAAGGGCAAGAAATGTCTTGTGCTTGATCTTGACGAGACGCTGGTACACAGTAGCTTCAAGGTATGACAACGAGCATCGTTGTGAGCTTCAGCTAACATATTTTCCCGATTCTCCACCAAGGCAGACTTCACCATTCCTTTGAGATGAAGGTCAATACCACAATGTCTATGTGATCAAGAGGCCAGGCGTAGACACTTTCCTCAAGCGAGTTGGAGAGATATACGAGGTCGTTGTCTTCACAGCATCAGTTTCAAAGTACGGCGACCCACTCTGGACCAACTGGACATCTCAGGCTCAGTTCATCACCGCTTGTTCAGAGAGTCATGCTACAACCACCAGGGTAACTACGTCAAGGACCCAGCCAGGTCGGCCGTCCGCTTGAGGAGACCATAATCATCGACAATTCTCCAACCAGTTACATCTTTCACCCACAACATGCTGTACCCATTAGCAGTTGGTTCTCCGATGCTCACGACAACGAGCTTCTTGACCTCATACCAGTGCTGGAAGATCTTGCCGGTGAGCAGGTTCGCGATGTCAGCTTGGTTCTCGATGTGGCATTGTAATGCGGCTACATGCATTCGCAACCGGAAGACGACCCACAAACTATCATATTCGATACCCTTTGTTAGCGTTAGGCATTCTTCGACCCTGGAGCAAGAAGGAGGCAGCATGCATGGTATCCTGCTCATGAGACAGTATCGGAGATTTCGAATCTTGTACACAATCCCAGCTCATACACACTGGCATACCAGAGGAATTGAGCCAACAAAACCCAGAACATGGCTAAAGAAGCACTATAGCTGGAACATTCCTACGACTCACTATACATAACCCTTCAGCAGACAGGCTGGCAAGACGTCTAAGCCACTGGATCATGTTGCTGGATGCCAAGGTGTCTCTGCAGCAATCCTGATGTTGGATAGCAGAACTACGATCGTGCACATCATGAGAGAGACGAGAGAAGACACAGAGCTGGCCCAGAAATGTCAGCAAGAGATGTTCGTAGCTGCATCCAGGTCGACGTCTCTCAGCATAGCCTTGTCGCTCACATCATCAATATCAGCCCATAACCACATGTAATCACTGCATACAATGTCTTGCGTCTCTGTGACTGTCTGTCGTACCTGCCTGGCTTGTGATCGACATTCGTGGGGTGCCTTGCCTGATCTTGACATCAACTTTGGACTTCACCTCAGCTTCTCAAACACCACACACAGCCAGTCATGGCAAGCACCAGCATAGCCCAGGACAGTCTGCTCACAGACAGACCGCCAGACTCCTCTCTCTCGATCCAGCTTCACCCTCTCGTCCTCCTCACGATCTCAGACTACATCACACGACACACTCTTCGACGACAAGCGGGGCCCTGTGGTTGGGCCGTCATAGGCCAGCAGAATGGCCGACAGATCACTCTCGAGCATGCATACGAGTGCCTAGTCGACGGCAGTGGACGACTAGATCCTTCCTTCTTCCAAACACGACTGGAGCAGTACAAGACAGTGCATAAAGATCCGCAGTTGGAGCTTGTGGCGCTGTTCATGCTAGGGTCAGTGAACGGCCACGGATGCAGCATCTGCAGGTGCTACAGCAGGTGCAAAAGATGATGGCTCAGAGGGTATACTGTTGTTATTGTTCCACCCTGAGATGGTGGATCAGGAGGGCGACAAGCTGCCAGTGTCGCTGTACGAGCCAGTAGAGGTCAGCGCGGACGACCAGATGCAGACACGCTTTATTGACCGACCATTCGAAGTTGAGACTGGAGAGGCAGAGATGATCGGCGTCGACTTCGTTGCGAAAGGAGGCGGCAATGCAAGTGCTGTGGTCAGCTCGGACAGTGGATCGAAGGACAAGAAGAAAGGCAAAGGAAAGGGCAAAGAGGATGAAGATGAGCTCACCAACGTACTGTCACCAGAGGACGATGAGCTCATTGCTGCACTGACAGCCAAGTCGAATGCTATCAAGATGCTGGATCGACGATTAAACCTTCTCAAAGCCTACCTCACATCGCTGCCAAAGAGCTCGCTCACTGATGCTGAGGATACCACACCACCGCTAGCCGAAACGAACTTTGCACTCCTACGAAACATCAACGCTATGCTTGCACGACTGCCCCTGCTGGCGCCAAGCTCTTCATCCACAACTACACATGGCTCAGACATCCAGGAGGCATCTCGTGGTCAGCGACAGGATGTGCAGATGAGCTCGCTGCTTGCTGCACTGACACAGACTGTGGCAGATGCACAGATACTGGGCTCTCGCTACTCAGAAGTTCAAAAGGAGCGCATCAATAAAGAGCGTAACGCTTTCGCTCGACAAGTCACTAGTACCATGGAGGGCCTTGACGCTGGACGAGCTTAGGCAGCTCATTCTCCTCAAGAGCGGCCATGGTATAGTCGGCTGGGCTGAGGAATGCATCGCCACGATGAGATACACACAACGAGAGATATTATGAATGAGTCCACAAAGGACGCTGCATGAAGTAGCTGTATAGTACAAACAGGTCATACCCCTTTGTCGCTGGCCTGTGTTGGGGGTCGTGATATTCGTAATGTCGTGCTTCGTGTGATGTCTGGAATGGTCATGTCTGAGCTGAGATCCAGGAGATCTAGTTGACGAGATCCTGAGAAGGTATCCTTGCCACTCCCATCATTGTCATGCAATTCCTCTTCCGTATGCTACAAGTCGTGCCTTCATAGCCATATCAAAGGCTGTGCCTGTGCCGTGGTGGCGATGCCAGATGCTCGAATGACTTTAAAGAATGCTGATGTATCCCCATGATGCGCCAGACATGCTCCAGACGTTGGCGATGTAGCTGTCGTCGCCTGCAATTGTGATGCCTTGATCCTCCTTGGCGTCTGAAGCCGTCATCATCGACATCACCGATTGTGGCATCCTCAATGTCCTCGTTGCCTTCCTCCTGTCCTCTGTCGAAGATCGCTGCCTTCGCATGCATAGCTCCTCACCAGGTTGAGCCCAGCCAGTTTGTCAGCGTCATCATCCCAGATATCTGTGCTTGGCGAATTTGTATACGAGCTGCCCCTCAATGATGTTCTCCACTCAAAGTGTCCAACGACATCCTCTGGCTTGACTTCGCAGGGGAAAGAAGGCTCGTTGATCGCTTGCTGCGTCGGCGACCGCTCCAGGTTGCGATGTTGGTGTAACGATTTCGGTGCATTGGCTCGGAGTGTGGCAAGCTGGCGAATAGCTGCACGATGCTGGCCTCTTCCCATTCGTCTATTGCTTCCAGATCACCAGTTGCTGGCCGGCAAGGTCATTTGGGTCGTCGACTGTCCGAGACGCAGGTCCTCTGCCATGATCTCAATCTCAAGCTTCTTTGCGGCGTAGTAGCACTTCTTGCACTGCGAGATGGTCAGTGACAGCATTGAGTGTGGTTCATGTACGTACGTCGCCAGAGATAGCACGATGGAATGTACGATGTGCTAATACAAGCTCTCCAGGAGTGTCCGCCTTGTGGTGTGGAATCACCTTTCGGAACAGCATGTCGACATGCGCTGCTGGATGTGGTGGCCGCAGCCAAGTAGATGGTGTGTTGCTTGCACATCTTGCTTGTTCAGTTCTTGTGTGTCGCAGATGGATGGAGGATAGAGATGGCATTGAAAGTGGTCGAGCTGTAGGTGATGTTGCAAGGTGAACTTCTGTTCTAGTATGTCAGTGAACGTGCGCTGGTGCGAGAGTGAGAGATAGCGATGTAGGACGATGCTGAAGTGACTGTTGACGACTGTGGTGACCTGCCAGGCTCGCAGCTGGTGCTGTAGAGGTGTGGTGAAGTGGTGAGATATAGCAGCATTCAAGGCAGCCTAGCTGGGAAGCAACGTTTGCCAAGCCCCAGCTTTCGCGCTCCTTCCTCTGGTTGCATGAGTCAAGCTTGACCTCACACCCTACTTCGCGAGGGGTCCAAAGAAGCTTGCGGGTTTCTGCTGCTGCTGCGGCGGCTCTGCCAGGTATGTTGTCCAGTGCCAGGGAGAAAGGTCCGATCCAGATGCTGCTCACTTACTCGCCAGGTGATGATCCCAATAACGCCAAGTCGTCGCTGATGCTGATGCTGATGCTGTGCTCTCTGTCCAAGGAAGTCAAGAAGTTCGAGTGTTGTTTGAGGATGTAGGTGATTGCAGGTGATGTCAAGAGAAATACTTCGGGCAAGGCACGGCTCGTGACACTGCTAGAAGGGTGACACACACTAATGTCATGTGAAAGTGCTCACCTGATTACAGCAGGCTGCGAGATTGTCGATATCCGACATTTGTGTCTGCACACTTCTTTGCAGAGCATCTCAAGCTGTCTGCAAGCTCTGAAATTCACACGTTCACCTTCCAGGTCTTCGCTCAGCATATGATGGTCTTGCTTGGCGAACGTCACGTGGAAGTAACGCTTTGAGAAAGCAAGGGATCCTGCAAGCCAAGGCGCTGGCATCAGCTGACAACAGTCCACAGCTCTTTGAGTCGCCAAAATCAACGTACCTATCGCCATGCTCGTCACCAGCAAGCAGCCATCAGCCTGCGCGGCCAGATCCTTCACGATCTCACCGCCATTCTTCAGCGTGCTGCGCATCTGGGATCTCGCCCCAACCACGATACAACGCACGAATCGATGCAAGAGTAGGGAAGGACATGACTGAGGCAGAAAGCAGCACAAGCCGAGCCCACTCGTGCAAGCAAGTGCGATCCAGGATTGACATGCCTTCTTAAAGCAGCGCGCTGTATACTAGCCAACAGTGTGAGACTAGTACGGTCAGCAACAAGGCAAAGGACGCAGTCGCAGGCTGTCATACCGGTTTGGAAGAGGTGTCGTCGTGTCAGAATACCGGCCGTTGGCGCATCATTGGACTTTAATGTTGATTTCTCAGCTGGCCCTGGCAGTCCACAACCCTGGAACGAAACAGCACAGTCAGCTAGCCACTTGCCCAGCCCTCTCCTTCACAGCAAGCTTGCTGTGGTGTCGATGTCAGGAGCACTTCCATCTATTTCCGGATGTTGGTCACCCAAAGATTGGCCCAACGCTAAATCGACACGCTTCTGCAGGATCTCAAACAGAGTTTCACGCTACAAACCACATGTAGAAAACGGTCAGGGACAGGAAGCATGGACAACTCTCTCCCCTCTTCTGTTTCAAAGCAGACGAGCTGCATGCCACTTCACAATTGCATCGAAGGATTAACGTGGTCGCTGATGCAGCAGCTGCGCCGTGATTGTCAGAGGAAGAGAGTAAGGACGTGGTACGTATCATGACCTTCTCATTTCGCCCTTCCAACATCCTTGTTTTCGCATACTTCTGCCACTTTTCCGTCCCCTCACTTGAGTTTCACTTTTTTGGCTTGTTCAGAGACATTCGCTCAAGCTAGCCTGCCGTTTCAGGTCGCGAATGTTTGGATGACCTGCAGTGCTCGCGGCCAGCGGGAGCTCTCTTTTCAATGACTTGTCCTTGCTGGCCGCAGACAACCCAGATATCCTTTCCTCAGCCTTGCACCTCAACAAGGCGACAGCCTGTCTGCCTGGACATCTGGCACTTCTCACGATAGCAGCGAAAGCAGTATCTGGAAGTGTGGAAAGCCGCCACCATGCCGCGAAAGTTCTCCATCGATATTCCCAGGCTGGTAAGTCCCCTGCATGAAGCTACGATCGAATGATCTGACAGCGGAAAGAAGAATGGTGTCAGGAAGCCAACGAAAGAATCAGAACGAGTCGTATCCTGAATCGCCGCCCCGCCAGCAAAAGTGTCAGACCAGCATTGCCAGAGGATGTCGAAGCAGCTTGCGGAGCATATGCACCAAGATCTTCAAACGAGACGAATGCAACGTCCTTGCCTGATACGGATCATGACTTGCTGCGAGCATTCTGGCAGCAGGGCGTGAGGATGACCAACAGGCTGTCGTTCAGAAGGTGCAGCATGTTCAGCTGAACTCTCACATGTGCACAGGTTGCAAGTGCACTTCCAAGAGACAGGATAGCCTCACACATCGGACTGAGAGCCCGCAGAGAGGCTCGTGCCAAAACACACCTTACGGCTTCCTGCCCAAGAGCATACAACGAACGAGACCGGCATTTGGCCCAGAGGCGATTCAATCGACACGTAGCCTCGGTCTCCAGTCGGATCCACGGACGAGGATCGCAGCCATGACTTCGCATTCATCACCCATACGAGGATCGAAACGAGGGTCACCCAAGCGCAGCTCTGGGGGGCGAGAGTGCAAACAAGAGAGATTCCAAGCGTAGGCAGGGGGGCCAAGCAATCACCAGAGCAGACGGAGCTGAGCTGCAGCATCAGAGCAGGTCCGCGATCAAGCAGGAGCGGGCTTTTCCATGGCTCATGCACCACAGAACACGACAGTCGACCAGCAACGGCACAGATGCGAAAGGGAGCGGCAGGGACAATGGGAGATGGCAGACAGAGGGAGGACAGCCTTTCGATCCAGAGCAGCCAGCAGTGCCGCAGTCGTACAGGTGTCAAGGAGTACCTCGGCCAAGCTCAAGGCGGGGATGGTGGGTGCAACGATTCCTATGCACAACGCGTAGCTGCTATGGATGCTGCAAGGCCAGAGCTCGTCGTCAGGCATGAGGAAGCCAGATGGAGTTTTCCAAGAGGGGCGAAGATCGTCACGAGATGACAGAGAGCTTGACAGCAAGACATCGCCAAAGCCATTCAGGCACTTGAAGCTACAGTCGCCAAACTACAAGGCCAGTCCAGTGGAGGCGAACAAGATAGACCTGAACAGAGCTCTGCCCGCCACTGCCGGCTCTCATCTCTGGCAGGATGCGCCAGTCTTGCTGGATGACGACGAGGATGCCACTGCAGGTGCAGAAAGACCAATGGAACTACCCAAGACACCCATCTCGCCACTCCCATTGATGTGTGCGACAGCATTTCCAGGAGACTTCGATATGTATGCACCCATGAGGACACCCTCCCCGATCAGTGCGAGCAGCATACGAGATGTCAGCCAGCAGCCTCAGTCAAGAGCAGGATCCATCGCATTGTCCTGCCTCAGCGATGCAGAGCTGAAAGTCCCGAAGTTCGCCATGATGGTCGGCAATCGCTCAGTGCCAGACCTTAAGCCTCATCTGGTGATGAATCGGCGGCCGAGCAATGCCAGTCGACCTGACCTGCCAGATGAGGAGGATGAAGTCCCAGCTTTGCCAGACAAGACAGAGGTTCATCGTCGTGAAGAGCTGGCTGGTCGAGCGAGCATGGACGATAGTATTGGTGCTCGTCCAGTTGTGATGCTGAGGAAGAAGACCCGCAAGTCGTGGTGGAAGAGCAAGCCCCGGAAGCAGGACTGGATGAGCGATGTTGAGAACAGTGGTTCCAAGAGTGGGATGTTGGTGCTGTCAGAGCCTGCTGCTGCCCCAGTGATCAAATATGCTTCATAGATATCCTCATGGCCAAGAGCTGGTCACGGTAAAGTCTCTTGGCATACCAGTCGGTGCCTGCTCCATCCATGATTCGCACTTTGTGATCCATTCTTTGACCGCCTGCTCGCCAGGCAGATACACTTGGCCACACGAGCTTGTCGTCTTGACTTGCGTACATCGCCGAGCGCTGCGTTAGCAATGGCAGCCCTGAAGTAGACTCTTCCCATGTCTGGTCCAGACGGCATATCAGCGTGGCCTCTTGCCTGGTGCCAATCTCATGTTCTCATCCAACCGATAGGGATCGCGGACCATGTTGATGGTTCTCTCGCCCCAGAACCTGCACTCATCCCACTCCTTCAACCCAGATACGCCTTGCAGGTGTTGGCGACCAGACCCACCCTCCATGCCATGCGTTCTCCTTGACCTTTTTGCCAAAGTAGGGTCCTGACAAAGAATAACGCGTAGTGCTGATCTGCAAGGACTTCTCGCTGACGGACCGTCGACGATGACGTGCATGTGTGCCCACGACTGTCGATATAGCTCCAACGCCTCCTTGTACTTGCCTGCCTCCAGCTGCGCATTGCCTGCCATGAAAGCTTGATTCGCATCGCTAAGCTGACTCTGGACTCTTATACGGGGGTCGCCTGACCTGTCCTCAACTCTTTCTCCACCGCGCTGTATGGCCTAAGCTCTCCTGTGATCCTGAACTTCAGCAAGCCTCTTGACATTGGTGAAAGGAAGAAGCAAGCTCCCCCTTTCAAACTGCTTCGGCATGTGCTTTTGTTCGTAGGAAGGGTGTAAGGCTGTCGAGCTCCAAGACCATGCGCAGGTTCTCGTTGAGGTTGTGAGACATGTCGGCAAGCGCCCATTGCTTTGTAAAGTGTTCGAGATCGATTTGGTGAAGGATGAACTGCTCGTTGGATGTGCCGAATGACGGATAGGCTGGCGCATCGAGGTTCATGATCAAGCTGGCGCCAGTGAAAGCTTCTGCTCTGTCATCGCAGCATAGATGGGCACATGCTGCTTTCTCGCGAACATTGCTCCTTCATCTGTGGCCATGGCGATTGGACTTTCATGAAGGGGGTTCTCCTCACGAAAGACCTTTCGCGTTCTGTGTAGATCTGACGATTCAGAGCAACATCTGAAGAACTTTGCTGAAGTCGTATGACTTTTCCTTGCGCTTGTTGAGTGCTCGGCATTCATATGGATCGAAGAGGTAGGCGTAGATTTGGAGGCGAACTTCGAGAGGGAGCCTGGTGAGGAAGATTGACATTGCTGGTGTATGATGCTGGTTGACCAGCTGCTGTATGTGAGATGCTGGCTGTCAGTACTGCTGAATGTATGCTGTCAGAAGTGTGAGAGAGACGAGAGATAAATGTGGAAGGGTCGGGAGAAAAGAGATGAAGCGAGCGGGATTTGAGGTGGAAGGTGCGATCTGCTGGTCATCGCTTCATCTTTGTGGTCAAGACGGCCGCTGACCCTTTCGCTGACCATTTCCCATGCTGCCAATTGCTCCTGGACTGTACTCGCCATGCTGCTGATGTATTGAGCTGCATCTGAACGTCGTAGATGCGTTGGGAATGTGCGCAAGTACTATCTAACTCCATGCGCTTGGAAGATGTGAACGCGGCGTTAGCGAAAAGACCGCACTGGTGGTAGGTTCTAGGCACGTGTAAATGATCGAGCAGCCACTGCTGGAAGCAGTCGATGATAAGAATAATGCCTTGAGATTGTAGGAAAGAAGATGGTCCAAGGCTGGGATTGAAAAAGTTCAGGCGAAAGCTGCGCACAGACCGTATCACGAGACAAGGCGCTGAGGTGGGTATGCTTGCCAAGGCCAAAAGCTGACGGCATTGTGCATGTTGGCAGGTGGTCATCATTGGTCTATGTACGCACTGCATAGCCTGCTCATTGCCCTTTCGTCTTCATATGCTGTTCAAGAGCCACTTCTGCCGCCTTCATGGCATCCTCTGCATAGCACCACTCGTTGATCTCCTCACGATCCTCTGTGACACTGTTAGCAGATGATCCTCACGGCGCAGCAGAGCTTACTTGGAGTCTTATCGCCTAGGTACTTCTTGGACTTCTCAATGACTGGTCGTATCCCAAGGTCGCCCAACTGGATAGGAGCTGCATAGCGCATACTCTGTTCTTGCGAACGTCCTGGTAGAGTTGTAGTCGCTCTTGAACTTCGTCTGCGGATTGAAGGCCACTGAAGTAGCACACCAAGAGCGCCAGCATCTTCAATAGCCATTGCAGCACCTTGGCCAAGGACTGATTGCGCGTCAGTAGTGGTCTCTTAGGTCGGCAACACACTCACATGGCAGCATTGGGTGCAGTGTATCTCCCACCAGACGAGCTTGCCCTTGTATAGCGTCTCTACTGGCTCCTTTCGATTCGATAGACGCCATGTCGACACATCTGATGCCTTCTCGCCCAGTGCAACGAATGTCTCATGGTACCATCGATGACCTTGAGAATTTCATCTCGAGAGGACTTCTTGCTCCATGCTACGAGGGTCAGCATGGCTTGAGCATCTTAGAAGCAGACTCACCACCGTTCCACTCCTCTGTATCTGCATAGAAGATGCCACAATTGGCAAAGGTGTTGCTGGCCTATCGTTAGCACATGTTCGGACAACCACTGCATAGCATACCTCCTGCAGGGGTATGAGACAAAGTTCCTCTGATCCTTCATGCAGTAGATGAAGCGTGCAAAGATCCGTTGCAATTGCTGTCGATCTTGGGTCGGCAGCCACCTCATCCATAGGAATCAGGAAGCGTACCATGGCTCTGCCAGCAGGCTCGATCTCAACAGGCTTGTCAGTCACCTTCTCCACCAGCTCTGTATGAACGCCGTCAGCGATGACAACCAGATCCTTGGCAATTGTGTGTCCATCTGCGAAGGTGGATTGTACCATCTGGAGACACATCTGTCACCAGACTCTGTAGATGAAGCTTCGCTGCTTTGGCGCCAGCCGTCTTGCCCTCTGTAGCATGTCGCTTGAGCTCAGAGTGAAGATCGCCTCTGTGGTAGGTGAACCATGGTGCGCCGTAGACTTCCTCACAATCTGGGTACTGCATTGACTTGATGGTCTCAGCTGTGTCGGCGTTGAGGTATACGATCTAGTGACGGTCAGCAGCGCTACATCAGCAACGTGAGAGGTTTCTCACTGTTCCAGATGCAGAAGCCTTGGCAGCGTCAAAGTCAAAACCATATCTCTTCAGCACAAGTGAAGCATTTGGTGTCGTGTGAATGCCGGCTCCGATCTCATTTGCGAATCTTGACTTCTCGTAGATCTGGCTATGTCAAAGAATGCTCGCCGATCATTTCATCATGCTCACCTCAACATCATGTCCAGCATCAATGAGTGTGATCGCTGTGATCAGACCTGCAATACCTGCACCAATCACACCCCACCTCAGCACAGTCTGGTTGCCAGAAGACTGATCTTCCCCAACTGATCCCATGATGTGTTGCTGGATATCAGAGTGAGGTTGCTCAAAGCAAGGTGTCCTGATACTTATCCCACACTACATGTCTTACTAGCTCTTGGAGCACCGATGTTGAATGGCAGTCCCTGCAATAGCATCGCCTTGAGCCCACTAGCTGAAGACTGATCTGCATGACAAGGCTTGATGGCGTTGCGAGCTAGGATCCAGGACTTGCTCGTCCGACAAGCTCTTCCGCGGTAACAGGCCCATCTCTTCGTGCGACGCCGTCTCGGCCGTGGTGTCGGTCTATGCTAACAGGTCGATGCGTGCTTCGAGGTGGAGTCGATGCGCGAAGGTATGGAGCGGTATGAGTGATCGTGACGAAGAGGTCGAAGGTGCTATGTGATCACGGACTTCAGCTGCGAGGAAGGAACAGAAGGCTTGCATAGGGCGCTAAACTTGAAAGGGCGAACATGCTGACATCTCACACAGGAACACGAGAGGAGCAAGACGGCAGAGGGTGATGCTGAGATCCTAGAAGGTCATGCATGCGAGCGCTAAGTGGTTCACGCTTTCGCTTTCGTTCAGCGTTTCGCTTGATATCCATGACACCTACTTCAGCCCAAGATACTCTGATAGCAGAGCCAGTGCACCGAAAAGCTGATTGTCGTGGTACTTCCTGGCCACGAGCTGCAAAGCAATAGGAGCATTCTCGTAATCATTGTCCTCCCAAAGCTTCCGCACATGGGCGTCTTTCTCATTCCAGGTCTTGGCGTCCTTGTAAGACTTCACTTCCTTTGGCACTGCTTTGATCGGCGTTGGAAAGACCACACCAGGACAATCGACAAAGTTCCAGAGCGCTGTGTAGTTCCAGTAGAACGAAGTGTCGTGTAGCGGTGCAGGGCCAACAAACATTGGACACAGGATGACGTCGACGTCCTGAGCAGTCCAGTCCTCAGCAAAGGCAGATCTGAAACGATCACGGTACATTCGATCTTCGAGCATTTGGTAAGCGTTCTTGTCAAGCCTGCAGAGTCCTTGATGACGTCCAGCGTGAGTTTGTGGATCGGCTCGCCGGTCACCTCAGCTTCCTTGTAACAGCCAGCTCCGCCGTCAGGCCAGTACATCTTGCGTATGCTCAGGATAGCCTCTGCTGGCTTGTATGGCTTGTATGGCTTCAGCTCAAGCAGTGAGGAGGCTGAAAGCAAGGTTTGGGCCCATTTCATGGCACGGGTGACTGGCGGTTGTGGCTGGATCACACCATCATCGAACATGATGCCCACCTTCAACGGTCGTTACTGTGCTGATGCCAAGCTCAGTCTTGAGACCAGTCCATGGGATGGGTATCAGTCGTGGGTCTTTCAGCCATGGCTTGCTTTCAGTGAGAGAACGCATGAAAAGCTCCATATCTCTCATTGTGTTACATAGTGGGCCAGTCGAAGCAAGAATGTTGAGCTCGCAGGCAGCACCTTCCCTCAAGAAGTCCTTCGTCGGTTAGGTGTAAGATGTAGGCTTGAAGCCATAGATGCCACATTTGCCTGAATCATGTCAGTCACTGCTGTAGTCCAGAGATCGTCAACTTACCAGCTGGACTCCTGATGGAGCCACCAATGTCTGTGCCGATGCCCAACACTGAGCCACGCAAAGCGACAAGAGCACTCTCTCCCTCCAGAAGATCCGCCAGCAGACAAGTCATGTTGTGAGGGTTTAGCGTACGACCAAAGTAGCTGTCAGTCTCCAATG
>JAMXBC010000437.1:12500-22257 GCA_024138005.1 Lumnitzera racemosa | reverse complement strand
TGAAAAAATTTTGGTTTTTTTGGGGGGGGGAAAAATTTTTTTTTTAAAAGGGTTTAAATTTGGAAAATTTTAAAAAATTTTTTTAAAAAAGTTTTTCCCAAAATTTTCCCCTTTTTTGGGAAAAAATTTTAAAAAAAGTTAAGGCCCCGGGGTTTTTAAAAAAAGGGAAAATTAAAGAAAAACCCTTTTATTTGGAAATTTTAAAATTTTTTTATTAAACCCAAAAAGTTTTTTAAAAATTTTTAATTTTTAAATTAATTTAAATTTTAAATTTTTAAAAAGAAGGGGGTTAATTTAAAAAAAAATTTTTTTTTAAAAAAATTTTTTTAAAAAATTTAAATTTTTTTATATAAAATTTTTTTTTGGGGGGAAAAAAAAATTTTTTTTTAAAAAACTTTTTAAAAAAAGGAATTTTTTTAAATTATTAGGTTCTAAACATAATTTATTTAAATTTCTTCAAAGTGATTTTTTCAAATATTCATTTTTTAGGCCCATTAATAATTTTAAAATTTCCAAAAAGGATTTGAACATAGATGGTGTTGTTAATTAATTAAATGAGTAAGATTAAGGTGGTTGAATTAAATCCTAAAGGGTGCATTGATTATTTTGGGTGTTGGTTGATAACTGTTAAATTGATGGTGGCTTTAAAATTTTGGTTGTTGGGTTTAAGGGTTTTTGGTTAAAGTTTTTGGAGGAGTATGTTTGAAAATTTAGTAGTTAATGATTAATCTTGTATAAATTGCTTTATTAAGTTTTTAAAAAAGGTTACTTTAATCAATTTTGAAGTTTATAAAGTTTTCATCATTGAATAAATTTAAGATAAGCAAATTGGTATTTTCTACACTATAATCCTTTTTAAGAGAAAAAAATAATTTTTAATCATGTTTTTTAAGGGATTTTATTTATAGCCATTACTAAATGTTCATGGTTTATGAAATTGTTTATAAAAAATTTAGGTTTCAAACCATTTGGGGGGGATCATTATTAGAAGGGTAGTCTTTTAATAAAAGCCTTTACAATATTCTGTGTTTTGTTTTTTTTATTGTTTTTATAATTTTATTGATTAAGCCAGAAGGGATATTTTTTATTATAATATAAATTTTCTTGAATTTTCAATAACATTTATATTAAAAAAGTTTAGATCTTTTAATCATATCTTATTAATTTATAGTATTTTATTCATTATTTAGATAAAGTTTGATGTTCAAATGAGAAAAGCTTGATTGATAGTTTCTTCTAAGACAAATAATTTAAAGGACTAATTCATTATAATCAATTATAAGACTATTAAATTTTGATGATTTTCAATTTACATTTTTTTAAAAGACTAAAAACAACATCCCAAATTTCAAACTTCAACTAAAAAAAGCTAAGTATTGAACATGTTGTCCACTAATAAAAAAAATTTTTTAATGGACATCTTATTTTCTTCATGATCTTAGAAAAAAATTTTGTTTTTCCCAAACACGTTTTTTAAATTTTCAACAAATCACTATTTAAATTCACCTTCAATCCTTCCCTTCATAACAAAAGAAACTTTTGGTTTTGAGGGCAACTTTACACAATCAAGTGCATCTAGTTTTTTTCCGTGTCCATTTTCCCTTTTTCACCATTCCAACTTGCAAACAAATACCAAATCAGTTACTAAGAAAGTTTTTTGTAAACCCCACATATAAAATTTTGGGTCTTCAGAAAACCCAACTTAAGGGGGGGCTATGTTTAAAATCTAAAGTTAATATTTATTTTACATGGGGGGAAAAATTTGGGTTTATATTATTTTCTAGTATTATAAGAAAATTTCCCTTTCCTCTTTCCTCTCTCTCTTTTATAATAATTTTTATTCTTTAAAAAACAAAGGGGATATTTTTGCACTTTTAAATTTTGTCCACATTTGCAATTCTTCCTCCACCCTTTTAAGGGGCGAACAACATCACTTTAACATTCAAAACAGTTTTGTTTCAATAAGCTTTTTTTCGTTTTAAATTTGGCATCAACAAAAAAAATTTTCCTAAAGCATCATAGCTGGCTAAAATTCTACTTTTCCATAAAATTTTTATTTCCTTCTAATTCCAAAAATGATTTTTATTACAATTTTACTTCCTAAAAAAAAGAAATTTCCATGTGTTGAAATCCCCATTAAATTTTAAATTTACTTATTCATGAATCGGACCCTTATGAATGGCTATTATAGCCTTACTAAATTTAACAAATTCTCCCCCTTTATCATCCATCATTTTTCCCTTAAATTTTAGCAAACAACCTACAACCCTTTCTGAACTGCCCCCAAATACTTGAATTAGCTCCCCCTAAACCCCTTTTTTGGGAACCTAAATCCCCTCCCAAACTCTCACACCTTGTTTTCTGTCTCTAAACTTTTTTTTTCCCTTTATCTATACTTTTTTGATTTGGGTTGATTTTTTTTTAAAAATAACAAACTTAATTGTTTTCATTAGTTTGATAAATTTTAGCTTATCAAACCAGCTTTCATATTTCTCATGTTTAGACAAAATTTAAACTTTCATTCAGGGTTTAAAATTAAAGGTTTTTCATTCATGATTTTCCCCCTTATCTTGAAAACCTAAACATAATTTAAAAGCCCCATTTTAAAGATAGGGTTTAAAAAAAAGAGAAAACCCAAAGTTTAATATTTTGGTGATAATTACACCAAATAAATTTGTAAAAAGCATATGAAGGGGTTTAGAAAAAAAAAAGGGGTTTAAAAGCAATGATAGTGACTTTTAAAGTCTGTCCCTTTTTCTTTTTTAATTTTTTTTTTTACCCTTTATTTTATTAAAACACAAAAAATTTTTTTTTGACAAAACAAAAAAATAACCTATGAAATATTTTTTTTCCATTCTTATAAAAATCAAATTTATTTCCCCTTTCCTTTTTTACCCACAGAAAGAAAAATATTTTCATTCAAGTTCCTAATTATAAAAAATCTTAATTTAAATTACCAAACCCTCCTAAATTCCCTTTGAGATAAGGATTTTTGGGTAAGAATGCTCCCCAAGATAGAAATAAGTACAAATCATCAAAATAAAAAAAATTTTTAATACATAATAATTTTGACTACTACCTAAAAAAATAAAAAATTAAAATAAGTAAAAATGATATTAGGCCCCCTTATATTGTAAAAAAAAATTTGAATGCATAAAGGAAAAAATCAAAAAAATTTAATAAAAAATTTAAAAACAAAAAATTGGCATAAATGGTATCTACTTTAATTTCAAAGTTTTAAAGGGCCCTCTCAAAATTTTACTTAATAAAAAGGCCCCAAAATTTTAAAAAGGGGAGAAAGACCATTTTTAAAGGGGCCCAAAACAAGATAAAAAAATTTCAAGTTTTAACTTTTTCCCAAAACCCAGATGAAAATATAAAAATAAAATTTTGTTGAAAAAATAAAACTTAGGCAAAACTATAGGAATCTAATATAAAAATGAACTTTTCAAAACCCTTAAACTTAAGAAGTTGAATTGCAAAATAAAAAATTTCAAACTAAAACTAAAAAAACAATCTAAAACAAGGGGAAAACCCTTTAAAAACTCTTATTTAAAAAAAATAATAAAAAAAACTCAAATTTACAGATTTTTAACCCCCTTGGGAAACTTAATCTAATTTTAAAAATTTAAATTGGGAAACTCAAAAACCTTTAAAACCAAAATTAAATCTACAATTAGAAAAAAAATTTAGAATATAAAAAGTTTAGAGAAGATGAATTTTTAATTAATAAAATATTTTTAAGAACATCATTTTTTATTTATATAAAAGGTTTTTATAATTAAGTTTTGTCCCCAAAGTAAAATTTTAGCTTAAAAAATAGAGTTTAGAAATATGAAAAAAGAAGGAAAATTAATCAAATAAAAAAAATTTAGAAAAACCAACCCAAAAAAGGAAACATATGAAACCCCTCATAGGCAAACTAGGTAAAAAAAAATTTTACCTTAAACAACCAAATTAGGTTTACATAAAAAGGAAACTAATTATAAAGTTAAAAATCTAGGCCGACTGTTGATAAAACCGCAATCGATTAATTTTGGCCAAAAATTTGCCAATCTGATGTAGGTAAAGCTATGGTAAAAAATACAAAGGGGCCTTTTTTAATCACTCGACTCAAAATTTTAAAAATTTTTTTGTTCCCCTTTTAAATCTTTAACTAAAAAATTTTTCAAAATAATGGGGTTTTTCCCGATTGAAGGCCCCCAAAAAATTTTTAAACCATTTGGAAAAGGGGTTTTTGAGAAAACCAAAAATTTAAAACTTTTTTTGGTTGGGGTGAATGACAACTTCAGGTCTAGAAAACAAAAAATTAAATTTTTTAAGCTCCCAATATATTAAAGAAGCAAAACATTACTTTCAAGGCTCCCAAAATTTTAAAATTTTTGTACAAAAAAATTTAAGATAAAAATTTTTCAAAGTGGAGGGAAAAATTTTTTTGGGCACCAAATTAACTTTTTGGAAACAAAATATAGTATAATTAATTGCAAAATCTAAAACTTAGAAGCTAAAAGCCTCCATAAAAAAAAATAAATAGATCTTTTAAAGTATACTACCAAAAAAAAACGATTTTCTAAAAAAACCTTTATTTACTTTTTTAAAAAGCACTTTTTGGTATGTAAAAAAGGATTTTAAAATAGAATAAAGATTAAAAAATTCTATTTTCTTCACCTTTTTTTTGAAAGAAATTTTATAAATCGAAATCATGATTTTATCCAATTGTAAATGAAATTTAACATAAAAAAAACCCCCTTTTAAAATCCCCTTTTAAAAAATTTTCCCATTTTTAAAAGCTTAGCAAAAAGGGGAAAAAAAGAAAAAGGGAAAAAACAATATTGACATTGAAGCTTGCAAATATAAAATTTGGTTTTTAACCCTTTTCAACTTGAAATTATGTGAAAATTTTTCTTTCATAGTCTTTATATAAAAAAAATAAATAAAATTGTGTGTGTGTGTGTGTAAGCAAAAAAACTTATCTTTTTATCAAACTTGCTAACATATAGAAAGTAGATTATAAAACATAATAAAAAAACCCAGAATATAACTTTTGAAAAAAAAATTTTTGGGAAAATATTTTTAATTAACGTACCTTTTCAATAGCACCTTCTTCTTTTAAAAATCCCTTTTTTTTATTTAAAATTTTTTGAAAATTATACCTTTTCAATATTCCCCTTCCCATATTAAGTGCCTTTTTTAAGTGTCAAATTTTGGTAAGAAAATCTTTTTCGATATTACCTTTTTTATAAAAATTATCTTTTGGAAATACTTTTTTTTTTTAATATGAAACTTGGGTTTTTTAATTTTTTTATTAGAGAGAAACCATCCCAAATTTTAATATAAGAAAAAAAAAAAGGTAAATTTAAATTAAATATAGTAAATTTTTCCCAAAAATATTAATTAATAAAATTTAATGATGAAGAGCGACAAGAAAAAAAATTTTAAAATTTTTGAATGGGCATTTTACTAAAACTAAAGATAAATGGGCACTTTAAAAAAATAAACAAAAAATTTGGAAAAAAAAAAGGTATTTTAGGGGAAAACCCTTTCAAAAATTTCTAGATACTTTTAACCAAAAGCCAAAAGGGTTAAAACTTAAGTTATCATTTTAAAAAAGAAATATTTTATTGGTGAAATTTATAAAGTTTTTTAAGTGCTTCTTAATTTTAAAAAAATGCAAAAAACAAATCAATTCTGTTTATTATAATTTAAAATTTTTGGAAGCCTTTCTATTGAAACCCTTTTTAGTACTACTTTTTTCTTAAAAAAAAGCTTTTTTAATTTTAAATTTTTTAGAAAGGGACCTTTTGAATTATTTTTTTTATCATAATATTCTCTTTAATTTTAACTTTTGATTTTTGGGGTTTTTTCTAAAAAATCCCTAAAAAAATTTTAAAAAACTTTTTTTAAACCTTTTTTCCTTTAAAAAGTACCTCTTCATTTTTAAAAAAAAACCTGAGGTACTTTTAAAAAAAAATGTTTTTTTAAAAATTTTAAAAATGAAAAGAAAAACCAAAAAATAAAAAAATTTTTAATGCTAAAGAGGCAAGGGATTTAAAAAAAAAATTTGGGAGATAATACAAAAACCCCCCCAAACTTTGACTTGGGTACAGACCCCATTGTATTTTAAAAAGGGGAGTTTTTTAAAACCTTTTTAAAAACTTTGAAAAATTTAAACCCAAAACCAATCCCTATAACTTTTAAAACCCTTTAATTTTGGTCCCTAAATACCCATAAATTTTGATTTTGGAGGGGATATTCACAACCAAAATAAAAAGTTTAAGAAGTTTTTCCCATAAAAAAAATAAAAAGTTTAGAGGCTATTTACATAAAAAAATTTAAAAATTTTAAAGGGCTTTTTTGTAGTTTTTTTGGGGCCAAATTTAAAAATTTTTTTTAAAGATAAAAAAAACCTAATTTTAAAGGTTTAGGGGAAACAATCCATTTTTTAATTAAATTTTAGGAGGATTTTTTTTGAAATTTTCCCTTTCCCCAAAAAAGGGTTAAAATTCGAAAAGGAATATTACCTAAACTAACATTAAAGAGACACTTTTAAAAAAAGGAAGGAACTTTTTGAGAAAAAACTTGACAAAAAATTTTAAAAGGATTATATCCCAAAAATTTGATTAAAATAGAAAAAAATTAACAAAAAAATTATTAGCTATAAAAATTTTTTAAATAATTTTTATAATTTAATTGATAACTAATAAGTATCCCAAAATTTTTTAAAAAATAAAAGCTTTGATAATTTTTGACTTTTTTCCCAAATTATATAATTTTTAAATTTAGTTTTATTTTCCCATGGGACAGAACATCTCAATTTTATAGGTTGTATTAAAACTTTTTTTGCATCAAAAAAAAAAAAAAAAAAAAACCTTAAAAGGGACACTTAAAATTTAAAAAGGTAAATTTTGGGTTTTATATATATAAATATATAATACAAAGGGGTTTCTTTTTCCCCAAACTCTTTTTTTAACAATCAAAATCTAATGTTTTAGACTAAAATTGAGGTTTTTGAGAACAGTAGCAAATTATTGATAATTCTGGAGTCATCATTTTTTTCATCAGACTTTTAAGGGTTATGTTTGGTTTTTAAGAGAATTTTTTTAAAGGGGCCCCCTTTTGATCATTTTGGGCACATTAGAGGTTTTACAAACATCAAACCCGGGTTTTTGGGACTTTAATTAAACCTTTCTTGGGGGGAAAACGGTTTTTTTCCCCTTACCCTTTTGTTTTTTTTTTTTTTTTTTTTTGGAAGGCATCTCGGGCAAAAATTCACGGGGAAGGAAAGTTAGGAAGAAATTTTTGAAGATCCTTTTAAAAATCCCAAAATTTTTCAAAATAAAAATAAAAAAAATTTTTGTTATCATCTAAAAAAAATCTGTTTCAAAAGCAATGTTTGAAAAATTTTTTTTTAAAAAAAAAAAATTTTTTTTAGAAACTTTTACTAAAAGAAATTTTTTATTTAAAAAATCTCCTTAAAATTTAAAAAATCGTTAAAACAACTCTAAAATTTTTTTTTTTTATTAAGAGAAATTTTATATCGACATTATTCTAATTTTAGAAACAAATTAAACCCACAAAACCTTCCCCCCATTCTATTTCTTTTTTAAGAATTCCTCCAAACCAAAAATCAAAGTTTTTAGTTTCAAATTTTTTTTAAAGGTAAAAATTTGATCAACAAAATGGAGACAGGGATTTTTTTTAAATTTTAATTTTTGCAACATTGGAATTTTTTTTTGACCATTGTGGGGGATTCTTTCTTAATCTTTAGTAAAGGGGTTTTTTACACGAAAAAATTTAGAAAAGAAAAACAGAAACCGTAATTAAAGTTTTTTCAAAATCTTTAGGTTGATTTTTATCGTTAAATTCATTAAGAAATTTAAAAGTAAAAAAAATTGGGATTTTTAAAATAGGATTGTTTTTTCCCAAATTAGAATGCGAAATAAAAAAAAATCTAACCCCGATCTAGAAAAAACTAATCTTAGAAGGGATTTTGCAAAACCATTTTTTTTAAATGACTTTGAAAAAAAAATTTTAAATTTTTTTTAAAAGGGTTGATCTATATTAATAAAAAATTTTGAAACATCATCAATGAAAACCCTTTTAAAAAATTTAAGAATAATCTTAATATTTCATTCATTATCCTCAAAAATTTTCCAAATGAGACATTTTTAAAAAGTCCAACGGGAAATGATATTCCATTCAAATTACCCAAAAAGGGAAAACCGTAAATCCCGTTTTATCCCTTTTCCCAGACCCCCTTTAATTTGAAATCTGTCAAAAACCAATTTCATAAAAAATTTTTGAAAAAAGTTTAGCTTTAAATGTAATAAAACGCCAAAGTCGTTTTAAATTAGATATGGGATACCAAAATCCTTTTTAAGAGCATTTTTAAAGGGGTTTATATTTAAATTAAACTAACTTAGGAAATCCCTCTTTCCCTATTTTAGCATTTTTTTAACATAAAATCAAAACCAACTTTAAGGAAATTTACTCCAACAAAAAAAATTTTTAATTAAGAAGTCATCAATTTGTTTTTGGGCAATGAGCCCAAAATTACAATTCATTTGTGAAGGTTTGGGCTTTTGTTGGAATATAATTTTCATTAAATCATTTTATATGGTAAATCTACGATATGAGATTTTACAACCCCAAAAAAAGCATTAGGCAAAGAAAAAAAATTTAAAATTTTCTTTTTCTATTTTCAAAATTAAAAATTTTTTTCCTTCAATTTTACATTATTTATTTTAATTTTTGAAGTTTTTTAAATTAAAGGGTCATTTATTAAATTTATTAAAATTGTTTATCAAAAACAAAAAATTAAAAAATTTAAATTTCAACAATTGAATTTTTTTTTTAATTTTTTTTAAAAGCCCTGTTTTAACCTTTTTGGGAGAAAAAATTTGAAACAATTTTTTTTTTTGAAATAATGGCCCTCAATACCAAAAATTAATTAAAAAAAAAAATTATTTTGAATTAAATTGAAAAAAGGTAATCATAAAAAATTTTTTGGAATTTTTTTTAACAAGAAAAAAGCAGTTTTATATGAAACATTTTTTTTTATTATTTTAGATTTTCGACATCTTTTCTTTTTGCAATTTTTTCCCCAAAAGCAGTTTTAAAAGGAAAGGGGTCTTTTTTTTCAAAATATTTTTTTAAAAATTTAAACCCTTTAAAAAAACCCAAAAATTTCAAATCAGCCCCAAAAATCAAATAAACCCAATTTGGTTTCAAAAATGAATTCTTTAAAGATTTTAATTGTGACTTTGGATTAACCATTTTCTGGTTTTTAAATCTCAACAAGTTGCATAGATAATAAAAAATTTCCAAAATTTTTTTGGGTTTTTTTCCCCTTTTTTGAATTTTTTGGTTCATCCAAATTGAATAAATTATCAAAAATTCTTAAATTACATTTTTGTCAAAATTTCAAAAAAAACCCCTTTTGAAATTTTTAGTTGCTTTAAAATTTACATCTTTTTTCTTTTTTTTGAAAAATTAATTTTCCAAAATAAAGATCATTAACGGAATCTTCAACTTTTTTTAGTGTAACTCAAAAAAATTAATTTTTAGCTTATGATTTAAATATCTTTTTGGCCCCTATAATGGGCTAAATTACTCCCTATGGTTTTTGTGTTAATTTTTAAAATTTTTTTCTTTAAAAGGTTTTATGCCAAAAAAATTTTTCCAACTTTAAAACCCCCACAACCCGGGCTCTGTCCCCTATCATGGTTTACTTTTATTAGCTCTTTAAAATTTAAAA
>JAMXBC010000436.1:0-22258 GCA_024138005.1 Lumnitzera racemosa | reverse complement strand
TATTATTTACTGTTTGGAGTAATATTTTGGGTACTCGAAGTTTTAGGATTGTGTATAATTGTGATTGTAAGTAGTTTTATGCATGTACTTTGTGTATCTGACTTTCATGTTGAAATTTGTGTCATGAATGATTGTTTATTATAACTGGATTGGTGAAAATTGTCTGAACACCTTGAATTGAAACTTAATACCTAATTGACCCTAATACCCAAAATTGTCATGCATTGCAACCCTTTAAAGGATCATTAGGATTCTGCTACTAAAACACCAACACCTTCGAAAAAGATAGCATTAGATAACAAATTGGTCTTTTCCTCATCCTTAGTTGAACTAAGTGATAAAAGAGGAGGTTGCGGTGAGGATGAAAGCATTGGTTCGAAGGATAGTTTTAAGAGGAGCAGTGTCTCCGTTACACAAACTTGGGTTTGGTTATGAGTTATTGCATAACATGAAAACTCCTCAACCCGGATTAGAGCGGGTGAAATTCTCTATTTTGCAACAGACCAAACTACATTATGTGATGATACTTGCTTGTTGCATTGCATGAAAATAATTGCTTGATAATCTTGTTTGTATTTGTATACATTCACGAGTCTCCAATTCAACTTATTTGAGTTGTAGTTACTCATACTCGTATAGATCTTTTTGCAGGTCCTGATTTCTAATTTCTATGACTAATATACTGCCTTATAACTATTTGAAGGTTAGTTCTTTTAAAGCCTAAGGTGTAAGGATCAATTTGGCTAATAGTTAAGTTGTATCTAGAGAGACTCACTAGTATGTTTAAGACTGAAAGATTGAAATTTAATATGTAAATCAGCTGACTATTACATTTGATGTAGAATTTCTTGGGAAATTCTGTAAAATGTACATGTAATTATATATGTTGGGGTAAAGTTCCTGATAATTACTTATAACTTTAGCTAAATTCTTAATTGAACTGTTTACTTCAAAATAAGGAGTCGTCAATGCCTTATGTAGATCATATCTATGGTAAGTACTGTGAGGCTGGTTACTATTATAGAATGGTTTATACGACGGGACTGTTACGACTCTATGACTTCGAGGCATCATAATAAAGCCCAGAAGTACATCGATCGGGAACATAACATTAGCGCTAGGCATGACGTCGATTAAGAAAGGACGGGCGGAAAGTAGGATAAGGAGAAATTGTCCATAAAAGATTGCTTCGGTAGAAGGATGCCAAGTAGGCTTTAAGGAGAAAGCTTTGGGAGAAGAAATGCTGAGCAAAGCGTACCCTCTTCCCTTTCTATTTACAGCTAGTACACACCTCTGAATAGAACCATAGCCCAGGTTTACTTAGAGGTGAAGACAAACTGGAACTTGCTGTAGAGGCTGTAAAAGATGTAGGGAAACCTTAGTCGCCAGAACTCTGACAAATATTGTTAGTTTTATGACGATTACGGCCATATAACTGAAGAGTGCTTCCAATTGAATGACAACATTGAATACGCCATTCAACGTGGCTTCTTCAACGAATATGTGGCACACTAGAGGAATGACGACTGTTCGATGATGACACTGACAAGGTACCTTGGAGGTGTGGACGAGGATGCCCAAGCAGGGCAGCATAACGATTGCCATAATGATTATGCCCCCAATGATGTCATAAATGTAATTATGGGGGGCTCGCACCCTAGGAGCCGGTCGAGTATTAGCAACTTAGTTAACACCCAATCAGAGGTGCTGGTAGTTAGGGAAAAGAGATAGAAGTTAGACATCTCGATCTCCTTCTCTAACACCGACCTCGAAGGGGTCAACACTCCCACCAAGACGCCCTAGTAATTGGGGCTAGGATCTTAAAATTTAAAGTCCCGAAGATTATGGTGGACACTAATAGCTCCACTGACATACTTTTCCTTCACACATATGATCGGATGAGGAACAAGTTGCCAGTAAAGATGAAGCTGTACTACCACAATCTGATCAACTTCAACGGCAACACGATTTGAGCCAGGACATCATCATGCTTAACATAGAACTTGGCGATGACGACCACATGGCACAATGACCAGTGGAGTTTGTTGTGATCGATTGTCTTCCCCTTACAATGCCTTTAGAAAGACCAAGCCTAAATGCATTTGGGATGATAACATCCTTTTTGCATTCAAGGCCAAATTCTCCACGCCTACGGAGATGGGAGCATGCAGGTGCAATCCAAAGCTTTCACGACAGTTATATGTCAAGGTGGCGAAAGGTGATGGAATTTTCGCCCTAAAGAAGGGCCCATAGGAGAGATCGGCTAAGAGGGGTGAGCCTGGTGAAAAGCCTAAAGATGTCCACATCGGTGACTTTCCTGACCATATAACAAAAGTCGCGATCGAGACCCAACCGAAGTGAAGGATGAAAATCATTGCCTCTTGTGGAAAATTCTGATAGGTTTGCCTGGTTGGCATCCGACATGCCTCGAATTTCTCTACTTGGTAATCCTATAACTCAACATCAACACTATAGCACGGCCTGCCAATAAAAAAAAGAGGCATTTTACCCCAGAACAGCAGGTTGCAATCGAGGAGGAAGTGCAAAAGCTGCTCAAAGCCGGCTTTGTAAGTGAGGAAAGTACCTGACGTAGTTGGCAACGTGGTACTTGTGAAAAAGAAGAATGGGAAGTGGTGCATATGTATCGATTATATGACCTTAACAAAGCCTGCCCCAAAGATTGTTTTCCCCCTCCCTAGAATCGACCAACTTGTTGATTCTACATCAGGATACGCCCTACTGAGCTTTATAGATGCCTTCTCGAGATATAACCAGATCAAAATGGACCTGAAGGATGAAGTCTATACCTCCTTCATCACCGATTACGGCATATATTATTATACTGTGATGCCGTTTGGACTGAAAAACGTTAAGGCTACACACTAGCGGATGGTAACGAAATTGTTCAAGCCCCAGATTGGGCGCAATATGGGGTGTACGTTAGTGGGCATGATTGTTAAGAGCAAGAAGCTGGTCGATTATCCAAAACAAGCCCCCAATGGAGGGGGCCTTAAATGGATGGGGTTTGTAACACCCCTTTTTTGTAGCTTTCCATAAATGCACAAACCAAACCCTTTTGGGAGCACCAGGTAAGGGAGGTTTTTCCCCCAAAGGGAAAGGCCCTAAAATGAAAGTGGATGGTAAAGTTTTGATTCCCTCTTGTTTCCTAAAAATTCCCCCCAAAAATAGTCCTAATAATCCATCCAACAAAAAAAAATTTATTCCCCTTGGGAAAATTCGAATTTAAAAAATTGAGCACTGTTTTTTTAATATACTTTAATTTGCCGGCCTTTTTAGGGTTTTCAATGCTAGGGGAGGAAAAGGGGAAGGGGTTAATGAAATTTCCTTTTGGAGGGATTTCTTGTGAAGAAGGGAATTTGTAACCTTTTGTTCTTAAAAACCGGGAATGAGTTCCCCTTCCAATCACCTTGACCTACTGAAAATAAACATGATCCCAAAAATATCCGAAAAATACTTAGTGATTCTTCCCCTTTCCCAAACCGAAAAAAGATTTATATTTTTTATTAAAGTTAGAAAAATTAGGGGCAAACAAATGGTGACAAGGGGGGGGTTAAAGCCAAGGCCAATATTTTTCTTTTGGGGAAAATGATTGAGTGAAGAGCCTTCATTTTCAAAATTCTGGTTTGGATGGATTTGTATGCCTTTAATTCCATTTTTATCTTCGTCGGAAAGTCTTGGTTTTCTATAAAAGGGGGTATGGCCATCTGAGTACATCCCCCTAGGGGAATGGGGCCTTAGCCGAGGAAAAAAATGCTCCAGTGAAAATTTTTTTCCCTGGTGATTATTTAAGCCGTGAAGTTGTGGCTTTAAAATTTTACTGGCTTATGTTTCTTTCACTTCGACCAGATAAAGGAAGACCTTCCAATGTAGGAAAAAAATAGTCTTCCCCTGGAAGCTTGGAGGGTCGGTGGGTGAGGAGGAAGTCTTGGAGTGTGAAAGGAACGGAACACTCGGTTATTTGAACCCTTAGGTTTTTTGGGGTTTTTTAAAGAACTCAACAATCGTAAACATCTTCAAATAAATTATCAGGACTTTACCATGCTGTGAGTTTTGTTTTCTCGGATAAAAGTTAGGGGCTTCTTTCCCCCCTAAGGGTATGTCTTTTGGATTAGCTCAAACTCTTGGGTACAAAAACCCAAGGAACTTGCCAGAAGCCCAAGTGAAAAGCATTTCTAAGGGTTCAGCTTATGTCATGCATAGCATTCGGTAAAGGTTTCCCTGAGATCTTTGACATGATGACCAGCTTTTTTTGTCTTAACAATCAGTCAAAACTTACCCCCCTATGCCCCCAAATTTTGGGTTTTAAAAACAATTTGTTCCACCCGCTGTGTGTAGTTAACGTTTTTCAGTCCAAACGGCATCCAGTAAAATAATATATGCCGTAATGGTGTGAAGGAGGTATAGACTTCATCCTTCAGGCCCTTTTTTGATCTGGTTTATCTCGGAAGACTATAAAGTCAGAGGGGTATTGATGTGAATCAAAAATTTGGGTCGTTTTAGGGAGGGGGAAAAATCTTTGGGGGGCTTTTAGGTATATAATCGTACTATGCACACTTCCCTTTTTCTTTTTACAGTCCCCCGTTTCCCAAAATACGTAGGTATTTTCCTCACTTAAAAACCCGGCTTTGGAAGGCTTTTGCACTTTCCTCGATTGCAATGCTTTTTTGGGTAAAATGCCTCTTTTTTTATTGGCGGGCCGTGTATAGTGTTGATTTTTGAGGTTTTGGATTACCAAGTGAGAGAAATTCGAGGCATGTCGGACCAACCCAGGAAAAACCCTTCAAAATTTTCCCCAAAGGGGCAATGTTTATCCTTCATTTCGGTTGGGGGTCCGATCGCGACTTTTGTTATATGGTAGGAAAGTCACCGTGGGACATCTTTAGGCTTTTACCAGGTCCCCCCTTTTACCCGTCTCCCCTAGGGGCCCCTTTTTTTTAGGGCGAAAATTCCTCCCCTTTCCCCACTTGACTTAATGTGTGAAAGTTTGGTTGCATGCTTTGCCCCCTCTCGTAGGCGTGGAGAATTTGGGCCCTTGGAGAAAAAAGGATTTTATCACCCCAAATGCTTTTAGGCTTGGTTTTCTAAGGCGATTGTAAGGGGGGACAATCGTCAAAACAAAAAAATGGTCTTTGTGCCCATGTGGCGTCATCGCAAAGTTCTAGGGTAAGCAGATGAGCCCTTGGCTCAAATCGTGTTCCCTTTTAAAAGTGATCGATTGTGGTATACAGTTTCTTTATGGCAACTTGTTCTATGATTATGTGTAAAGGAAAGATGTCAGTGGGCTATTAGTGTCCACCAAAATTTTGGGATTTTAAATTTTAAGATTCCCCCCAATACTAGGGCGTTTGGGGGGGTGTTGCCCCTTCGAGGTCGGTGTTAGGAAGGAGATGAGATGTCAAACTTTTTTTTTTCCCAAAATCCCAGCACCTTGTTGGGTTTTAAATTTAAGTTGAAATACTGCCCCGGTCCTGGGGTGGAGCCCCCCATAAAAAATTTTTTGCATCTTGGGGCTAATCTTATGGAATGTTATGCGCCCTGCTTGGGCACCCTCGGCCATCACCTCCAAGGAAAATTGTCAGTGTAATCACGGAAAGTCGTCATTCCTCTGGGGCCAATATTCGTTGAAAACCGTTGAAGGGCGTATTAAATGTTGTCTTTAAATTTGGGGAAGACTCTTAGTTATATGGCGTAATGTCTAAAATAACAATATTGTCGAGTTTGGCGAAAGGTTTCCAAATTTTTTACGCCTCTACGAAAGTTCCGTGCTTACTCTAAGTAAAACCTGGGTATGGTTTATTCAGAGGGTGTATGTGTAAATAAAAAGGGGGAAAAGGGGTTCGCTTTGCTCAGCTTTCTTTTTCCCCAAAGTTTTCTCCTTAAAACCCTACTTGGCACCCTTCAAACCAAAGCAATCTTTTATGGACAATTTCCCCTATCTACTTTCCCCCCGTCCTTTTTATCGACGTCAGCCTCGCAAATGTTATTTTCCGATCGATGTATTTGGGCTTTATTATGGCCTCGAAGTCATAGAGTGTAAAGTCGTCGTATAAACCATTCTATAATAGAACCAGCCTCACAGTTTACCTGATTGATTAAAAAGGTTTGACGACCCCTTATTTTGAAGAAACAGTTAAATTAAGAATTTAGCAAAAAGTTATAGTAATTATCGGGACTTTCCCCAAAAATATATAATTACATGTACTTTTTACGAATTTTCCCCCAAGAAATTACTAAAATGTAATGCAGTGTTTTACATATTAAATTTCAATTTTTTCAGTTTTAAAATATAGTGGTTTAGTACAACTTAATATTCCCAAAATTGACCCTTCACCCTTGGGTTTAAAAAAGAACAAACCTTCAAATGTTATAAGGCGTTTTAGTCATAGAATTGAAATCAGGCCCTGCAAAAGATTATCGGTATGAGTAATACAACTCAATAAGTGAATTGGGATGGAATGTATACAAATAAAACAAGTTATAAAGAATTATTTTATAAAAGCAAAAGCAAGTATCATCACAAATGTATTTTGGGGTTTTTGCAAAATTAGAGAAATTTCCCCCCGTCTAACCCGGGGGTTGAGGAGTTTTCAGTTATGAAAATTACTATAACCAAACCAAGTTTGTGTAACGGGACATGTCCTTTTAAAAATTTCCCTTAAAAACCAATGTTTATCCTCACCGCAACCCCCTCTTTTATCATTAGTTAAAATAAGGTGAGGAAAAAGCCAATTTGTTTTAAATGTATTTTTTCGAGGTGTTGGTGTTTAGTAGCGAATCAAATGACCCTTTTTAGGGTTGAAGCAGTTTTTTGGGTATTGGGTCAATTGGATTAAGTTCAATTAAAGGGTTCAGCAATTTTACACCAACCCATTTTAATAAACAATCATTCTGAACAAATTTCAATAAAAGTAGTTACACAAGAATGATAAAAAATATTCAATAAAATTATCCCAAAACCCAAATCTTCGGTACCTAAAAATTACTCCAAATCAGTAAGTAATAAACCAACTTCTTAAAATTTCAACCCCCCCAACCCTTTAAATTTAAAAAGCAAGTTGTTCATTTCTAGTATCTTGTAATATAAAGTCTTTTTAGTATTATACTTTGATGATAATATTTAATTTATAATTTTAAACTTTTCCCTGTATCCCTATTTTTATGTTTAATTCACTCTACATTGTTAGATTGTTTTTGAATTAGATTTCGTTTTGGTTATAAATTTTTTTTATTTAAAAGGGAAATCAAAATAGCTGCCTAATGTGAAATTAATACATTAAGCTAAAGTATTCTAAATCACACTGAATCTTGTTTTAGTTTCCAATATTTGGTACATTTAAAATCTTTGAGGTATTAGATTTATTTCCATATGAGAAAATTTTTTAACCAATTATTTAAAATTAATTTTTTTTTTTAGATTTTTATTATGATTTTATTTTATTTTTATAAAATTTAACCAAAATTTTTTCATTTTTTTAAAAAATTCCAATTTCAATATTCAGTTTTTTCTTTTTCCCCTAACCCCCTATTTTAAATTTTAAACACCCCAAAGACTGGATTAGGTTTCCCACATAGAGTTAAAAATTTTAAAATATTTTTTCTTTCAAAAATCAATAAAATTTTTTAATTTAAGCCAAAATTCCCCATTTTTTTTATTTAGGGCTAAAAAATTTAAAAAATTAATTAAAAAAATGTTTATAACATTTTTATTCATTAAGTATTCTCGAAAAAATTTGATTTCCCAAAAATTTATTTTAACCCTATTTATTTCTAATTCAATATGCTCGTTTTTGTTAATTTTTAAAAACTCTATTTTTAAGAGTAATTAAATTAAATCATTTTTTTTTCTAAATTACATACAATAAAACTAAATAATAAAATTTTTAATTTTTTCCCCAAATAAAAATTTTAAGAAATTTTCAAAATTAGAGAAGATGTGAGACTTACCTAGTTCGTGGCTTCTTGGTCTCCAATATCATTTCCTGTGTTACCCAGTTAGGGGGATGGTTTTGGGAGAAAGGTGATGATGGTGGTTCTTTTCCAAATGGTATGATTGTAGGTTCGGTTAAAAAAGTCTTACGTACAAATTTGAAAAAAAAAAATTCAAAACCCTAATTTTTCTTTTTTTTCGACTTTTCCCCAAATTTTTCCCAAAGTTCAAACCCAACCCAAATGTCTATGTAAATTTTTTGTATTTATGGGTTTTAAGGAATTGTTATGCTTTAAATTGGGACAAGAAAGGGTTTTCTTCTTCCTTTTGCTTTTAAGTTTTTAAAATTCTTTTGGCCAAAAATTTTTATTTAATTCCAAAACCAAAACCACGACAAATTTGATCTTCCCCTATTCTTGTTTTTTCCTTAAATTTATTTATAATTTTTTTTTTTATTTAATAATTTTAAAGCAAATTCTAAATATTTAAGAAAATTTCGCTTTTTTTTCTAATGTATTAAATGTAGGTAAAATAAAACTTAAATATTTTTTTAGGTTTCTACGATTTTTAGTATAAAAAAAAATATTTAGAATTTAAATTAGTTATTAGATTACACTTTTGTCTTTTCGAAAATTTAAACGAGTAATATACTTAAAATTTTAAAAAATTTTTAATCTCTTATTTTATTATTTTTCTTAAATTAAATTTTTAAAAGGTCTTTTTTACTAATTTTTTAAATTAAAATTTTTAATTTAAGTTTAATAAATTTTTAAAACTAATCCCCCAAAAAATTGTGTACTAAATTCGATTTTATGTTTTTGGTTTTTTTTGGGGCTTCATTTGTTCTAAATCGGTGGGCCCTTGGTTGTCTTCGAAAGCATCGGAAGAAATCTCTCGAGGTTCTGATGCTAAGTAGCGCTGGACAGGACCCCCTCGTCTAACGAGGGATTTGACCACGCGTTATTAAACCCGATCACATAGTTGCAGGGACCGCTTTACCCGTTTTCCCAGGTATAAAAAAAAATGTTTGGACAGGAGTTATAGTTTGAAATGGAGGTGAATTTCAGCCACTCATAAAGGGTGATCGAATTGTTGGGGAGGTAGTTGAACCACATCGTACTGCCTTCTTTAGCATACTCGGGAAGGCTTTGATAGTATGACATCTTCATGATTGAAAAGGTTTATGAGGGTGTAAAAGTAGGGGAGGGTATCGGGGTCTTCGTATATACTAACCCAAGGATGGAATACTTCCCCTAGATACCCCTAATGAAGGGGTCTTTTTGCAACGACTAAATTAGTGTCGCCACAGGTTGCCCCCCTATTACTTAAAAAGCCCGCCTTAAATCAAATGGGTTTTTTTTGTTGGCTCATGTTGGGTGAGTGGTGTAGCTGAATGACCCTGGCTCCTTGAAAGTCAGTTCTTTCATTAAACCCAAAGCTCAGTGTGGTAACTGAAAACCTTGCTGGTACTTTTTGCAACAGTGGGTTGGAGTTGCAAATTTCCTTCATTTAAGGCTACAAATGTTATACCCATGTGGCTTCAAAGTTTTAAAGTTGTTGAGTTTGTTGATGCAGTGCTTGCCTCATAGGAAGCTAAGCCCCCTGTTTATTGCTTGCTTAACAAAGCTTCTGTGTGTCGAGTTCTTCAGGTAAAAATCTTGGGTGGGGGGTTTACCCCAAAGTTGGTTGTTTCAAATGTGATTTCTTGTCTATCGGTTGGAATGAGTAAAAAGGTTATTATGGATTTGTGTTTGGTTTTTGTTTTTAGGATTTTGGGTTTTTTTGTAGTAGTATTTATTTCCAAGAAGGCATCAAATGTGTTTTTCAATTTTGTCGTAGTTTGTTGAGGTTTGGGAGTATAGGCCTACAAAAAAGTACACACAATGAGGGGAAGCCGGGTGTTGTTGTATAGCCACCCGTTTTTTGTTAATAAAAAGTTTTTTGTGGAAAAAAGTACTTAGGGTAGGCTTAAAATGTAGAGTTTGTAGAGAGGTTACTTGGGTAGTTTTTGGGGTTTTATAAAAAAGTAAAGTGATGTTAGAGATTGTTGGGGGGGGAGATCTTCCCCCGAAGAATAAGAAATGGGGTTATGTGTCCGACGTGTCCCTATTTTAGGATTGGTTTTTTGTCCTTATTTTTTAGTTATATTATTACAGTTCTTCATAAGTTTAGGCCATAAGGGTAGGATCGAGGCCTACAGAAGCAAATAGGGAACAAGGCTTAGTAGATTGATCGAGTTGAGGGCCCATCCCTAAAGTATTTGTCAATAAAAAATATAGAATGATTTTGGGTTGCAACAATGCTATTTCTTTTATGTTTTAAACAAATTATAACAATTCGTCATAATTTTCTTACTTTTTAGTTCTAATTTAAAAAATTTTTTGGGAGTACATTAAAAGTCAATATATATATATATTATTATATTTTTTGAAGGCTGGGGAAATATTTTCATATTATTTAAAATTTAAAATGTTAAATCACAAGTCAAAAAAAATTTAAACTGGAAAAAAAAATTTGGTATTTTTTTTCTGAAAAATATTCCAAAAAAATGTTTTTTTTTTAGCTTTGCTGGGTATAAACACCCTATTTGGCTATCAATTTTTTGAGGGAATCTCCCCATAAATCCAAATAAGACAAATAAGAAATTAACAATGAAAAAAAACAACAAGGATTTTCAGCTAATATTAAAAATATAGTGTGCTATAAATTTTTTTTTTATACTTTTCGTTTAATTTTTATACTTTACTATTTTTATAAAATAATGTAAAAAAACACTATATTTTAAAGCCCAAAAAATAATTGATAATTTTTTTATTATTGGGTAAAAAAAAAAAGGGGTTTTTAATAAATGTGGTTGAATAGGTAGTGTTTTTATTTTCTATATAAAAAAAAAAAATTTTAGTTGTACTAATTTTATTCTATATGCCAATATAAAGCCCAAAAGCATGTGTCTTTATTAACTTACGAAGCGGCACAAAAATTGTACTTGAATAAATCATAAAAGGAAAAAAAAATTATTTAACGTACATAATTAATTACTTTTTTCCTTTTTGTATGACACAAGAAAAAAAAATTTTAAATTATTTATATTTAATCTCATAAAGATTTTAAAACAAAAAAACCCAAAATTAAAGGGTTGATTTTAAACTAGAACCAAATTTGAAATGGGGTAAGGGCCCGAAAGTTACAAATCGTCAAATCCTAAAAACCCCAAACAGTTCAACGGTGAATTATAACTTGGAGGTCATAACCCGTAGTTTGCCTATCCAAAAATTTTTTATTTTAAAAAAAAAAAAAAAAGGAAAAAGTTAGTTTTGTTTTTGAAAATTTACCATTTTTAAAAAATAAGTATCAAAAATTTTTTTTTTTCTATTTAAGTTTTTTAAAAATTTTTTAAAAGTTTGCAAAAAAAAAAATTTTTTTAGTAAATTTCTAAATTTTTTCTATTAATAAAAAAACTTTTTTGCAACTTTTAAAATTTAAAAAAAATAAAATAAAAAAAAAAGTTTGAGAAATTAATTTAAAAAAATTTTTAAAAAAAAAAAAGTGTAATTTTCCTTTTTTTTCTTTGTTAATTTTTCTTAAAAGTGGGGGTGAGAGGGTTTAAACTTAATGAAATTTGACTAGTTGATTGTTTTTTAGTAAAATATCGATAAAAAAAATTTTTTTTTTTCATAGATATAATCTTATTTGTATTTTTTAATTTACAAATGTATAATGACATTCTAAAATAAAATTTTACAATACTTAAAATTTAAATTTAAACTTGTTTATTTTATTTTAAATTTTTTAAATTTGAAATTTTCAAAAATATCTTCTTTTAAATAATTTCCCAAAAAATCCAGATTTTAATTCCCCCTCTCCTAAATTTTTAATATTATTTTAAATTTCGGGGGAAAAAAAAAATATTTTAATTAAAAAAAAAATTTTTTCAAATTATTTTAATTTTTTTTTTAAATTAAACCAAAATTTAAAAAAACCCCCCAAAATTTAAAATAACCAAAAAACCAATTTTTTTTCTACTTTTTTTTAAATTTTACAGTTTTTTTTTTTCATTTAAAAACAAGTCTTAAAAATGAACAAAAAATTTTTTTTTTTTCTATTTTATAAATTATTTAAAATCATTTAAAAAAAACAAAAGTAATTATATGTGTGTATATATTTAAAATATGAGCATGATTTTAAATTAAACAAATAAATATAAGTTCTAAAGGAAAAGGGGGAGAAAATTTTCATTTTTAACTTTTATTTCGAAACCCTTGCCACTTTAATTTTTTGAAACCTTAATTTTTTTTTTATTTCAATCCCTCAATTTTTTAAAAAATTTGCAAAAAAAGTCACTTTTAATATAAAACTAAGATCAGGAAAAAAATGACTCTTTGGTAAAAATTTTAAAATGATTTTGGGAATTTAAAAAGGAAAAAATTTAAATTCAGGATTCAAATTTAAAAAAAGTAGAAGTTTCGGGAATTAAAAGCAATTTTTTAACAAAAAAAAAAAAAAATCATCCACCATCTCAATTGAGTTTGTCTTTTTTCTTCATAAATTTTGATGTCTACTTTAATTTTATACTTTTCCTTCCCCCAATTTTTTTTTCCCTTTTCCTTTTTCTTTTCCGTTTCCAAATTTCTACCGTTCCACTCTATTGTTTAGTCTTACCTATACAACGCAAATAATTTTATGACAAAATTTTAGAATCTAGAGAAAGTGTTTCACAGAGAAATAAAAAAATTTTTTAAAAATACCATTTTAAAAAATTTGTTATTAGTTTTTGTAATTTTTTTATTTCCATATTGAAAAGTTTTTATGAACGAATAAAAAATTTTCCTTTTTATAATTTCTTTTACTTTGCTTAATATTATTCAATTTGTAATATTACGTAACATTTGCTTAATGTCAAAAATTAAATTTTTTTTGAAATAGAAAAAAATTTGAAAAAAAATAACAATGATTTTTCGTGATCATCTTTATATAATGTATTAAAGTGTTATTGTTTTAATAATGTGAAAAAAATAGAAATTGAGTAAAATAAAAAAATTATTTACATTAATTTTCAAAAATGTAAAAAGAAAAAAAAACAAGAAAAATAATTTTAATGAAGCCGCTTTGAACCAATTGTTAAGCTGAATCAAACCAAGTCGTGGCGTTAAAGGGTAAACCCGTTCGCGCAGCCAATGGTTTCAGGCCTTTCGTCCCCGGCACAGATCTAAATAAACCGAAGTTGAATCATTATCCCTAGTTCCCAATATGGCTTGGATGGTGGCCATGGTTGGTAAAGTAGCCTGTGCCCCGGGTCCCCGGTGGGTTTGGTTTTCATTTTTTTAGAAATTTAAAAAATAAAAATTAAAAAAAAAAAAGGGAAAAAAGTTTAACAGGGGTTTTTCCCCATGCTTGAAATTCCGTTTTTCCACTTCCCCCCTTGCTCAAGTCCATCTAAAAATTTTTTCTCTTCCCCCAAAAGAAAAAAATTTGGGCTTATTTTCCACTCCGTTCCCAAATTTAAAATAACCTGACGCGATTGAGTATAAAATCCAAACAATGTCCCTGTAAGGGGCTTCTCTACGATTTTCATTTCCTTCGACATTTTCGATTCGAAAAAAGCTTAAAATCATCCATTAAAAGGAAAATCCAAACACTTGTGGTCAGACTTATTGATTTCTGTTCGATTTGTGACATAGGCCCTTTTAATTTATCAGTACTTGTGTTCGTTTCTAAAGCTAGGAACTTTGAGTGTTTGTATTAAAAACCGGGTTTCAGTCTAGTTAGAGAATGTGAGTGTAGATCCATGGAAAAAAGATTGTTTTTGATTGCTGTACTGACGGATTAATGGATCAAAACCTAGGGTGGAATTGAGAGTGATAGTGGGGAAAAGGAGGGTAGGTTTTTTGGGGTATGAGAAGGTTTGGGGAAACCAAAAAGGGAAATTTGGGTTTTGGTTTCAAAGGTTAGTGTCCTAAAAGGGGGTGGGCGGTCCCATTCGAATTTTTTCGAGTATGAGTTTAGAGAATTTTTGCTGCACTGAAGGGTTTAGAAGGCAGCGACCTGAAACTTTGAGTTTTCGAGGGTGAGAAGTAAAGGGGGAAATTGGGGGGAATGTGGGTGCTACAAATTTGGTTTTGGGGTTTTTGGTAATGGGAAAATTGGATGCAGTGCAAAAGATTGTTTTCGAAAACAGAGATAATTTTAGGTTTGAATTTGGGTTTGCATTTTTTTACTTTGTTTAGCTTGTTGCAAAAAGGGCAAATTGAATTAGGTGGGGAAATGGTTTAGAAAAAATGTTGGAATTTTGGGGGTTCGGCCCAAGTTGCTACATTTGGGATGCCATGGGTCTTTACGGAAGGGTTTGGAAGTTGAAAAGGGGAGTTCGTGTTTTTCATAGAGGGAAAAAAAGGAATCAAAATTTAGGGTGCATATCAGCATGATCCGATTTATACAGTTTGATTTATGATAAAGTGAGAGGTAATTTCTTTAGGAGCCCCGTTGGTTCTTAATTTAGAAAATTGGTTTGTTTTCTTCTTAATGCCTACTGTGCAAAAGGGAAAAATGGGGGAGGCGAAAAGGTATTCTTCTTAATGAAAAAAACAGGGTTTTCATCTAATTGGTTTTTAAAATTGATTATGGATATGGAAAATATCCAAATGGATGCTGCTCGAATATATTTTAGATCTTCTGTTTTGGCTTGGCCCCATGAAAAAAATTTAGGTCCCTGATTGAAAAGGGGGGGCAAGAGCGGAGGGTATGGAGGCATTTGGTATATCAGGGCTTGGGCGGTTGGGGTTGAAGCCAAACATCTAATCTATTTTACCATGATTAATTTGCGGGAAAGCATGGGGTGAGGGAAAGGGGCTGCCCGACCTTGATGACTATCGAGATGGGTTGCAGTATTCCTCATCATGGGTACTCGTTAAAGGGTTTGAAAGGGCAGGAAGAATCAATAAAAGGGCCCCTCCCCATTAAAAGGTTTTTATGGCATGTTTAGTGCCCCGGTTCATGCTCCGTGTTGCCTGGTTATGTGAAAAATTGTTTGGTAAAAGATGCCCTAAAAATTTTTGGGGGGACAAAAAAGGGGGAGTCCCGTTTTTGAAGATAATTTTTCCCTTTTTTATTTTTTGAAGGAGTTGGGGGATCGGGATGGTTAAATTTAAAAGCAATTTTGGGTTTGTAGACAAACCAAAATCTACTGCACAAAGTTATGTATCCTAATGGGGGCTTTTTGAAGCGGGAAATTAGAACTTAAATCGTGGGGGTTCCCCCTTGAATGGGCAAAGAGTGTGGGATGCATTAAGTTGCCCTTCAAAAAATGCTTGCTCCTTCTCGAGTAAAGGAGAAACAGAAGATATTGTTGCGGAATCTTTTGTACCGAGAATGCAGGGGTTCCCAAAAGTGGTTGGAAGATAAGTTTTGCCTGTATTATGGATTTTGGGAGTGGGATCGTCTGGGGACGGTTTCCCAAATTGCACAAAAATCGAAAAATTTTCCTGGGATGAAAATTTCTAGGGGTTTTTGAGAGAGTCAGGGTACCCCGAATTTATACCTTTTAATGTCATATTTGTCTAGCAAAAACCCGTTTTCAGGCTGGGGTTTTTCAATGGGGAAAAAAGCAGGGTTTTTTGTGTATTTCTCAATACATAAGAGTTGGAAGGAATAAGCTTTGAGAAAGAACTCCTGTCCAAGAAAATTTATTGATTTGGGTTCTGTTTCATTAGAAACCCCAAATTTCTTGGGAAAGTTTTGGCAAAGAGGCAAATGGAGAGAAGTTTTTGAGAAGTCTTGCGGAGAATGAAGGAGTAAATTGCAATTTTGGATCAGTTACATTAACATTATTAAAAATTTTTGGTGAGCAAGGTTATGAGGAGTTCCTCTGGGCTAGAAGAGCTAAAAGGACAGGGCAGGGCCCCGATTTGGCAGTATAAACCTTGAAAGGCATATGGAATGCAGGAAATTTGAGGGCGGGGGCTTAGTTGGAAAATGAGAGAAAAAAGGGATAGTTCCTGAAAAATAACCTACATAATTTGTAAAAGTTGAAATGCAAAATTTTTGGGGGGGAGGTTTTGGTTTTGGTGAAACAAATGGGGGTGTGATCACAAAAATTTTAAAGATTTTGTTTTCCTTTTCTTTTATTCTTCGGTGGAAAAAAAAAAAAAAAAAGGTTATACTCTGCGGAAAATAAACTTTCACCCCCCACTCTTTTCAAAACGGTAGGTTATTGTGTAAAATAATGCTTATATCAGTAAACTTCTTTTCCATGAAAAAGCTTATAGAGAAATTAAAAAGGTGATCTTTTTGAGACTTGTTTGTTGAGTACATAAATGAGGTAGATGATTCAAGGGAAAAGTCATATTAGGTTGGGATATTAAATTTTGTCATGTAGAGCTTGTACAACATCTGTCGTTTGTTGCCTCAATGATGGAGGGTTTTCCCGTAATGTAGCCTCATATGTTTAGATATTGCTCACTATGGGAACGTGCTGTTTTAGTTAATGTAGATAGAAAAAATTTTATTAATATTAGATTGAATTATCCAATTTGGTGTAAAACCCTGATATCTGGAATATTAATGTTTTTAGTGGTCTTAACTGAGTTGATCTCTGGAGCTTTCTTTTTTTTATTGTCATCGTTTTTATTGGGGGTTTTTTTTATTTTATTTTTATGGAAAACGAATCCATTCTGTGTTAGGTTTCATATAGAGGCTTTTTTTATGTAGTGTACGTTTCCCCTGGCTGTAGGGGGAAAGTTTTCATTCAGGCATGTTTTTATCAAGCGATTCAGAGCAAGAACAAGTCATGATATCGAAAGGGTACTCCTGGAAAATTTTTGAAAAGGGGTGAACCAATATGGGGTAGTATCATAAAAATCAGTTACGGGTTTTTTTCCCGTTCTTAAAAAGTGGTTGGATCGTCGATTAGAAAGAATTTGTTTTTTATTCTCCCTTTTTCAGCAATGTTTTGTAAAAATGTTTTGCGGGGTTAATTTTGAGAATAATTTGCTTTTTTAGCAACCATGGTTTTAAAAGTTATTTTACATCTGATTTTCTTTTCTAATTTTTTTTAAGAACCTTGGATTAGTTATATCTTTGCTTGCTTTGTGTAAAGGCTTGACAGGTCATGGTACCGCTATACCCAGGGGGAAAAACTTTGTTAGGATTTGGGGGTGTAACAAATGACATTTTGTTCCCAATTTAATCAGCCCCCGACAATCTGGGAAAAATTTAATAAAAAGTGTGGATACATTGAAATAAGTTTTTTTACGGACATGATGGAATAAGATGGGTATGATAATCATAAAAGACAAAACATGTTTGATTTTGTTTATAGGTGGATTATTAGTAGTCCCACCTTTGTCGTGCTAAAATACTGCAATTTTTTTCAAATTTTGTCCGATAATTTAGGTATGCACCCAAAACCCAGCAGGATAAAATTTCCTTCCTTTTGTTTATTTGAACGGACAAACATGTATTTTGATTTGCTTTGCATTTAGGATATTACAATTACTCAAGTCCTAAGCTTTTCAGCTAAATTTTTTTTCTTCTTAAAATAAAACCTTTTAAAAACCCGGTCCCCTTTATTAATTTCCCCCGTTAGTTTATCCGATGTACAGTTTTCAATTTTTTATACCTTTCGGTGTGCAGCATCCCATGGTTGGCAACCCCAACCTCTTCTGTTAATTTTCTGCAAATTAACTTTTTTTAATATTTTTATTGTTGTGTATATTTATATACATACAACTTCGCGAGTTCCCAGAAAAGGGGGAGAAAAAAATGGATGTTTTGTTGTGGCCAAAATTGGCGGCAGCAGATGTCAGTTTGGGGGACGGAAAGATGATAACGGTTGGGTTAAACCCCAAGTGAAAAGAAGGGGTGGGGGGGGTGAAGTGGCTGCCCGTTGGGGCGGTATAAAAATAGTGAATGCCCTGGTAGAAGTTAGAACTTGTGGGGTATACTTAAGGATAATTGCAATGTTTTTAAAAAGATCAAATATTTTGCATGTCAAACCCAAAAATAGACTCAAATGGATTTTCTATAAAGTTTTGGGGTTTGCGATGCGTGTTGCATTTAATTTTTAAAGAATTTCCTTTTAATTTTTTTTTTATTTTATCATTTGAAAAAATGTTTTTCGTTTCTGTATTTGTTTTTATTTTTTTACTTCTTTTATTTGGTTGATCCCTGATAACAAAAGCAAATTAATAATTTATTAATAGTAAAGTAAATAAAAAAAATAATAAAAAATAAGAAATAAAAAAGGAAGGAAAAAAAAAAAAAAGGGAAAATCGTTAAATTTTCAAAAACCAGGGGTTTTTTTTAAAGAATATCTGGGGTAAAGGGAATTGCATAAAATTTATTTTTTTTTTCAAAATATATGCATTTGAAAAAAATTTTCCTTAATTTTAAATTAAATTAAAACATTGGGGGCTAGAAAGAAAAATAACTTGGAGGAAAAAAAATTAATTACAAAAAACAAGGAGAAAATAGGTTTTTGCTAATTTTGATGTAAATTAAATTGTGCTTTTAAAACGTAAGAGTAGATCACGATTTTCAAAAAGAGGTTTTTAGTTCAATCCCCATGTGTTATTAAACCTTTTGTTGATTTAAAATTTTATACGTTTCAAATGGTTTTTTTTTTAAAAAAAAAAGAAAATTTTTTTTTTTTCAAAAAAACTTAACTTAAATTTTAATTATTAAAAAATTGATTTTAATAAAAAATTCTTCTAAAATACTAGTTTTTAATTTTTTCTATAAATAATAATTTTTGAATTTTTATATTTTTGCCTCTTAAAATTTTAAAAAAATTAAAATTCAAATTTTTCCATTATTTTTTATTTTGGCGTTTACTTTGGTTTTTTTTTTTTATCGCAATTTTTTAAAAATTTTTATTGTTAAATTAAATAATAGAGATCCCTTTTTTAATCGAAAAAAAAAAACATGATTCCTTATAAAATTTCATATTTTTTTCTAAAAAAAAACCTTATTCAATTTAATGCAAATTTACCATTATTGTCTGCTTTTGACCGCTACCCCCTCCCCTACCCCCCACCATCATCATGACCAATTTTTACGATCGCCCGTTCTATAACAATCGCCCCAATTCCCCCATCATTGCCACTCTTACTCTTTTCCCCCCCAACCATGATAAACTATATCACCACCCTTGCCACCCAAACCATTACCATTGTCTACTCCATTACCTTGCTTTTTTTATTACCTCTCCCCTCAACTGTACTTTTGTATCTCGTGTTGTGCCATTGCCACATAAACACCTTATACCCCGTCCCACCTCCTTAATGCACTTATCATCCATACGCAGTACCATTGCCCCCTCCATATTTCAATCCCTTACCCCTTTTTCCAAGTTGTACCTTTTGGTCACTGAAAACTTAACCGCCCCTACTGTCATTCCGTTCCCCCAACTACTACTTCCCCATATTGCAATCGGTCAAAATTTATTAGCCCCCATCCTTGCGGGGAATTTTCTACCGTTACCCTATTATTTTGAATTTTATAAAAAAAAATGAAAAACAATGTAAATTTGTCTTAAAGTTTTATTTTAATGTTTTTCTTAAGTTGTTTTTAATCAAATAAACAAAATAAAAGTATTAACTTTTTTGTTTTTAAGAATTCCATTATATTTTATTCATTTAGTGAATTAAAGGTTGTGAGTTTCGTTTTTAATAAAAGTTGTTAATATTTAAAAAAAAATCACATAACTTGATTTTTTATGAAAAATTTAAAGTGTAAATTTATTAACTAATTTTCAAATCACTTATTTGAAAAAAGATAATTTTTTTTTTTAGCATTATAATGGCCATGAAAAGAAAATTTTGGATGTTAATTTTTATGTTGTTTCTTTTTGCTTTTTTAAAAAATTACACAATTTTTTTGCTAATTTTTAATTTTTCTTTAAATGTTTTTTAAATTTTAAAAAATAAAAGATAGTTAGGGGAAACAAATACAAGATGAGTATGTATAAAGCGCTATTGATGTATCAAAAGGTACAAATTGAAATTTTTGAAATCAAGACTTAGCTTAACTCTTTGAAATATTTTAGAATGTTTTTCCTGTAAAAAAAAGTAATAGATCCTTGGGAAAATTTAAATATAAAAAGAATGTACATTTAGTATACATTGAGTTTTAAAATGTTTTTTTGTAAGGAAAGTGAACTATATATGGAGATAAAAGTGAAATTTCAAATTTTTGAGAGGTTAGTTGCATGTCTTTTTTATAACTAAAAAAGGTTGTAATGGGAATGATTAAGAGATGGGGCAAAATGCCGTAAAAAAAAAGAGTTTGTAATAAGGAAAAAAATGGAGAATAGAGGAAAAAATAAAAACATACAACGAGGGGAAAAGTGTATAGAAAAGAAAAAACTTTAGATTTAGTTTCTTGGAAGATGGATTGAGTTATAGTCCATATATCTATTTATTTATTTTTTTTAAATCTTTGAGTATTTTAAAAGGGCAATATATTTTTATTTTATTTCATATTATTATTTAATTATTTTTTTCAAGATTAGTACAAAATATCTTAAAAAATTTTTTCCATGTGAACCCCTTTAAAAAATAGGTTTTATGGTGGTTAAAAACTTATAGGATATCCATCCATTCCCATTTTGTGGGTTAGGTTTTTAACCTTAATCTTATCATCCAAACCCCACCTAAAGGTAGGGCATTTTCATAAAAACAAAAGGTAACAAAATTGGAACACCAAAAAATGGGACTAAAAAGTTCACCAACACTAATACATCGATAGATTTTGTAGAGGCTTAGAATAATAAATCCCCAAAAAACATAAATATTCCATAATTAATCAAGTTGAATAAAAATCTCCAATTTAGTCTGTATACAAATTTATAACTTCACATAATTATTGAATAATCAAATAAAAAGGTATAACTAATTTTTAACAGAATCACAAAATATCAGTCTTTACCGTCCCAAGGGTTTTTAGTGAAGATCCAATTTTATAAATTCTTTGACTTTAAAAAGAATAATTTTCCCCAAAAGAATGAATTAAAAAACAAATGGTAAACTGCAAACACAGAATGCTATACAAAATATGTCCACAATTAAAGAACAAAAAAAAAATAATTAATTTTTATCTTTGTTTAGTAACAATCTCAATAGGATTTTGTGATTCCCCTAAAAATTTTAAAACCTAAATTAGGATAAAGTATCGGTCACCTAGGGATCTTTAAAAATACTGACACGGAACTTGTTATTGCAAATTGGACTTCTTAAACCTAAACCGTATCGGTAAGTGTTTCAATATAAATGTCTCCTAAATCTATTCAAATTTTTCATTATGACTCCAATTGGGGGCATTTTCACATAGATCAACAAGATGCCTCTTAGGGCATTAACATTATGGCCCCTTGAGCAGCCATGCACAATTAATAAAAGATTTCATGCCCAATAAATTGTGTCCCCTTTTTAAAGTCTAATAAAAAAATGAAAACCAATAATAAAAAAGGTTTAAAAATGTTCTTAGTTCAATACAATGGAATCAAAATTGGTCAACCTTTTCTCTTGAAATATTAATGAAGGAAAGTTTCTTTCACTCATATTTTGGAATTTCATACCCCTAATTCTATAGGGTAATCTATTTAACTTCGTTTTATGGGTAGTCAAATCTAAACTAAGAGTTCATTAGAAAGGCTTTAATATTTAGTATTAGTAATTAAAGGAAAAAAAGGGAAATTTTTGGGGAAAAAAAAAAAAAGAAAGGAGAAGGGGATACTGGTCAATTGTAGCCCTGCACTTGATGTATTTAAAAGCATGTATTTGTTGCATTTTTTCCTTTTTAACCCCCCTTTTCATACTTCATAAACCATGATTTTGGGACTTCAAAATAAATTCACCTCCAAGAGTTGATGGGTAGAAACATAAACCATGACCCCCTTGAGCTTTCTTTCCTTTTTGTTGTTTTCCTAAAAAAATTTCTCCAATCCAATATTTTAAAAACCCGATTAAATACCCCCAATTCTCTAAATCCCCCACTTTTCCCAAAAATAAGAAAAAAAGATATAAATTTTGTCTTTTCAATTTAAAAGGTAATTATAAAAGTAAAAACAAAATCTAAATACATCCTTATAAATCGAAAACTTTTGAAATTTTAATGTTCTACACCTTTTATGATCATAAAAAAATTTTACTCAAATTATTGATTAGAATTAGAATCTCCCTTAAAATTTTGTTTCACACATGAATTTGCACTAACCCAAATTAAGGTTTGTTTCCAAAGGGGGGGATGTGTAAATTCCCTTCTAAAATTATCTTTGTCCACTATATTGCAAAAAAACACGGGTTATATGATTTTTTC
>JAMXBC010000435.1:0-22276 GCA_024138005.1 Lumnitzera racemosa | reverse complement strand
TTACATGTTTGGGCCCTTTCTAGTATCTTTTGTGTTTTTTTTTTTTCCTTTTTGGTGAAGTTATTTTATCTACTATATGTCAAACAAAGTTGACCTTCCGGAATCTAGAAAAACAAGCAATGTTAAAAAGAGTAATTCGAGAAAAGAACTAGTTCACTTATAAAAATATGGTGTAGCTATTTATACAAATGTACTTTTAACTACCCTAACAATTTTTAAATTTTTAAAAAGAAAAAAAAAAAACAAATAGAAAAAAAATAAATGAAAAGGAAAAAGGGCTATATATAATTCACCCCCCAACCCCCTAACCCCCCCCCTAAGAGAACCTAACCATCAAATAACTAAACCTTCCCCTTTTTTTTTTTTTTTAAGTGGAGCCTCTTGAAAGGCATTTACAAGAACTCAAAAGAGGGTTTTTTTTAAAAAAAATCTAAAAGTGGGACTGGAGGGTAAAAAACCGTATGTTAAAATCCCTAAACCACTTGACTCTAGTGAAATAAATTTTAAAATGGCAATATTTTTAGTACAACTATGGAAGGAAGGGGATGTTGGAGAGCAATTGGGTTTAGACTTATTATCAAAAAAAAGTGATGGGAAAAGTGAAAACAAAACCAAAGTTCATAAATATATATATGAAATCCACATTTTTTTTTGTCTTGAACTATATTTCTATTTTCGGTTTCATTAGAAGAAGTAGAAACAATGTTTTCTTCTTCTTTTTTTAAGAAATGAGTGTTTTTCCAAGCAAAAAACAAAAGCCTATAAAAATTTTTCTTATCAAAGTGCAAGCCCCTAATTTAAATCAAAGTATGCAAATAGTCAAATGTTTTTTGAGGGATAAAAAAACCCAACATTGAACACCTTTCAGTATTTAAGTAGATGAAAAGTTTTTGAAGGTGTTTAAAACAAAAGGGGTGTAAAAGAAATGACTTAATTTTGTTTTGGGAAAAAAACATAAAACCCTTGTCAGTATCAAATAAAGTAGTTGCCAATGATTATCGATAAAAAGTAAGATCATCCAAGCCCCTTTGCATTTTTGGCAAGTTTTAAACCAAAAAAAAAGGACACTTCATGGTTTTGTTGCAAAAAGAATACACATATAAAATTTTTCAAGAAATTTTCTTTGGTGAAGTGATCCTTATTTGTTCGAGTAAAGAGAATAATTATGTTGAGATCAAAAAAAACCATGTTCGAAAAGAAATTTGGGGATTTTAAAAATTCTATTCGTGTGATTTGTTTAAACGTAAAGTGAATGAAAATTTTCACATTCGCTAGTTTTCCCTTTGGGAATAATCTAGGAAGATATATAGTTTCTCCTCATCAAATAACCATTCGAAAGGCATTGTTAATATAAAACTTGGTAAAGGGGCCAACCTCTAAAAACGCAAACTGTAAAAACGTGTACAAACCCCAAAATGCTAATGGGAAAAAAAAAGTAAATGAAAATTCCTCACCTACCCTCTATTTTTGCATATCTTTTTATGACTAAGTGCTTTGTATCTTTTAACAACACCATCAGCTTTGTTTTTTTATTTTGTATACCAAATTTGCTCCAATAGCTCTTTTGTTTAAGGCAGTCCTTTCCCCAAAGTATGTTTATTTTCAGAGCTTTGGATCTTTATTCATAGCACCCATCCCATCCTCTTTGGCTACTTAAATTATCATGTGGTTTTTTTTTTTTTGAACACATTACTAGTAAACATTGTAATAAAATATTAAATGAAAGGTGTTGATAGTAAAATAGAAAAACAATTAGAAAAATATGATACAAAGGGGAAAAGATATAAAAAACACGTAAATTAATTTGAGAGAAGCCATTGAAGTCTTATTAAAAGTTAAGAGATTTTTCTAAAATTTAGCAAGAAAGCAGAAGGAACTAAAGTAGGCCCAAAATTACTGTGGGTGAAGTGTATGAAAAATCATCTTAAAGAGGTTACATGTGGAAGCCAAAACCAAAAGAATCAGATGAAATGAAGTTGCATACTTCTTAAAAGGAAATTAAAATCTCAAAAATATAAATCAGACTCTTTAGGCCCTTTTAAACTCAAAATCTACATACAGGAAGCTTTTAACCCATCGATAACCAAAAAACACATTGATTCCATGATTAAAAGCTTGTTTTTAATTAATTAATTTAATAAACACAAAATCCCATCACCCCAAAATGTTCTATGAAGGAGTTTTGCTAAATAAAATTTCTGGGTGTTTTTAAAACTTTTTCTTTCTACATGCTTCCCATTAAAAAGAAAGTCGCATTTTAAAACACAATTGCTCAAAATTCTTTTAGAAACCAACATGTATCCTCCTTCCTTACTGTTTCTATTGAGTGTCTTGCTTTCTTTCAACCCTCTTTTAGTGATTATGTAAGGAGTATCTTTTGTGTATAACCCCAAAAGAATAAAAAGCAAATTTAACTTTTCTCTAACAAAACCAGCTCTTATCTATTTAGTTTAGTATGGTGTGGTATAAAAATGATTGTAAAGTACAAAAAAAATTTTTTAAAGTTTCCTACTCCATCTTTAGACTTAATAATATGTCGTTGTATGTAATTTAATCATCCCCCACTTTCATAAAATCCTTGCCCCATAGAGATGAACCCAAATGGTTCCCCAATCCAAATGAATCAGCTCCAAAATAAAGCTTTGTTTTAGAATCATTATAAAAATGATTTTTAGTTTTTTTTGCCAAAAAACATGATTCAAAAAGGAAATTTTTCTTTTTCAATGTCAAAGGAAGTCTCATGATCAAGTTTCGTATAGAGAGGAAACCCAATCTTAATGAAGTGTTAACCAAAAAAACACTTTTATTGAAAAGTGAATTTAAAAAAAAAAGAAACAACTATTTTTTAAAGGATCAAGATAAAATAAATTTTGTGACTTTAGAATGTAAAAACCGAGAATTTTGAGAAAACCCACACGGTTTAGTCTTTTTGGTTCAAAAAGTGCAAGAAGTTTATTAAGTTTTGAAAAGTATAGGTGAATAAACAAAAAGTTTGTAGACAAATAGAAATTATGGAAAATTAAGAATGAAGGGGGACTTTTTTAGCCTAAGGGTTAGAAAAAATTTTAAACAAAAACCCAAAGTGTAAAACAATTTTTAAAAACCCCATTTAAGAAATAACTTTAGAATAAGTGATGTGTATCATGTAGTATATTCTTGTTGGGGTCATGTGTTACTAACCCTTGTTTTTATTGTCCAAACCCTTTTTTATTTTTACAATATCGGACTTTTGATTTGACATATCAACAAAATGGGTAGAAGTCGTACCACTTGTCTTCCACCCTTAGAAGATGCTTGGATTGAATTATTTTTAAATTCTTCAAAAAAATTTTTAAAAATTGGTTACAAAACCAGAAAATTTAGTATCAAAATACTGATAAAGTGAAGTGTAAAATGTATTCCAGTTTCTTAATTTGAACCTTTAGGGGCACTCCAGTCAAACCCACCACTTTTTTTAAACTCCTTTTTCCTTTATCCCCTTTAAGTATCCTATTAGCTTGAAACATTTTTTTAGTTGTTCACATTTTTAAAAATTTTATATAGATTTTTTTTCTTTTCTACTAAAAGACTTTTAGTTATTTTTTTGCAAAAAGTGTTAATCCCCCCAAATTTAACCTAAACCAAAATTTCCCTTTGTTTTTCAATTATGGATACAGATAAAACGCCTTTGACAATGGGTAAAGGGTAAAAAAGATAAATATGTTTTTTGATCGTTCATAGACATTAGAAGGGCCCACAAAAAATTGTATTATTTTTGATTGAAAATTGTTTCAACTAATTTTTTTTTGAGATCACAAGTGCAATATAAAAAGTCCACAAATACGGTTTAATTTACTAAATTCCTCCCAAAAAACCTCTTCAATTTATTAAATTTGCAATAAAAAATTGAAGCCCCTTGTCGTGCATTAGAAATTTCATTTCTAACTGAAAAACCCAAATGGCCGTTTGTTTATTTTATTGTTCTTTTAATTTGGTCCTAAAGCTCCTTGACATTTAGAAAAAATAAAACTTTATGCAATTTCACTGTCAGGGAAATTAAGCACCCAAAACATCAAACCCATAAAACACATCTATTCCACTTAATAAAAACCTGTTTATTACCTTCTGTTTCACCATTGTACCTCAAAAAACCTTTAAACTTTTTTTATTTCCCCTAGGGACTTTTGAATGATCTTTCCATGTAATAAAATTTAACCCCTTTGAAGTTTATATTTCCTAGCATCATACTAGGGGTTTAGATGGAGAAATATAAAAAACGGATCTTTTAAATTTGATTTTGGTTTTGGTTGATCAATACTTGTTTCAACCGTAAAAAAGATGAGAAGACTTACAAAAGGGAGAAGTTCAAATTATGTGTGAAGAATCATATTCCTGCTCTAATACCATATGAATTGTTTTTTTTTGTTTTTAAAACAAACAAAGATTGATTATGGAAGCCATAAAAAAAGAGTGATGTTGTAGAGAGTGATTCAAGAAAAAAATAGTTCACTCTATAGAGATGGTGTGTTATTTATTAGGTGACGTACGATTTTTTTACTAGTTTGTAGACACCTAATTTTTGCCCTCCATGTTTTAATTTTTTTTTTTATTTTTTCAAAAAAAGGGTCCTAATTCAAAAGATAAAAAAAAATTAACAAAAATGAAAATCCCAAAAAAATAAAAAAGAAAAAATTATAAAATTTCGTGATTTTTAGGAAGTAATTTAATTAGGAAAATTTAGTTTTGTTTTAGTTTTCTTTTAGTTTAGTTAAAATTTTATTTTAGGGATTCAGATAGTTTAAATATAATTTAATTGTAATAAAATTTAAAAACACGCCCAAATTACCAAAGGAAAAGTAGATTTATTAAAAGGTAGAGTTCGAATCTCAGCGGCACCCTATATTTTATTTTTTTGATATAATATGAACGATTTGGTTTAGAATATAGAGCATTTCACACAACGAACAAAGGGAGAACAAAAAATTCCCCTACAGAAGTTAGAAAAAACAGCAGTACATTGTGCCCCGATTCAGTCAATGCCCAAACCCACAGCCTCATACATAATGCAATGCGTTTTGTCCAGTTACGTCCACGACTATTCCGTCGCATGAACACGGGCGATGATTAAGCTACAGTTCCGATTAACCCCAACACGACGACTTCCCTAAACGTCGGGTTCATTTCTTTAATTTTATTATTATTATTTATTAGTATTTTTCCCTGTCTTTAGATATTTAGCATTATACATACATGTATTTTTGTATATGTTAGTATGGGCATTTTTTTTAACATTAGTTTTCTCTATTAAAGATTAGAAATGTTTTATGTGAAGGTTAATTTAATAAGGTTATATGGTATAAATGTTATATGATTACTTTAGGGGTCGTTAAGATTATTTTTTTTTTATGTATAACACTTATTATATTTCTTTTTTAAACATAATTATAATATGACTTTGAGTTTGGGTATTATTTCTTATAAATTTAATTTATGTAATTATTTTATTTTGGTAAAAGGGTTATATATATTATTTTCGGGTTGTTAGAATTGTTATCTCTTTCAGATTTGCTTTACTTAAGGTTTATCACATAGAAAGTTATTTTTTTTTAAAATAAAATTAATAAAGGCCCTTTTTTTTAAAAAAAGAAATGGGATTCTTAGAGTTTTTTTTTTTTAAAACAACAGCAAAAGGTTAGGCCCCTTTAGATTTTTTAAAAAAATGGAAAAAATTTAAAACGTAAACTTTGATCGTTTTTTCAAAATTAAAAAAAATAACACTTTAAAGATTTTTTTTTTAAAGGAAAAAACTACGATCGCTGATCTGGGCTAGCAGGTACGAAATCTTCGGGGGCGTAAAATTTAAAAACTTAGATTTTTTTTTTTTTTTCTTTTGATTTTATTTATCTATTTATTTTAAATATTAAAATTAGAAAATAATCCTAATTTGGGAAAATAAAATAGTGGTACCGTTGGGTTTAATGGGTTACCCCCTAAAATTCGGAATCCTTATTCTTTGTTAAAATTGAAAGCAAAAGGGTAGCAAAAATCGAAAAAAACTACCAATTGATTACGGTTTTTTTTTTTTCCCGATTTCGGTCAGGTGGCGACCCAAAAATTTTTTTCAATAAAAAAAAAAACGAATTTTTCTTAATTTTTTTAGTCGAGGTTTAAATTTAAAAGGGGCAAAGGGTTTATTTAATTGGAAAATGAGAAATTAAATTTTTTTAAAAATAAAAGAAATAAAAAAATTAGGTCGTATTTGGCGACTCCACGGGGGATGCTAGAGGGCTACCATAGAAGTTGCGAAAATAGGTTTTTTTTTAAAAAAAAAAAGATGAAAAAAAAAAAAATAATTTAGGCATTTTTTTTATGATCTGTTATTCTATTTTTTTTTACAAACTTTTTTTTTTTTTATTTGTGGCAGTTTATTAAGGGGAAATTTTTGGGGGGTTTTTTTTTTTTACTTTTTTTTATCTTATTTTATTTTATTTTTTTTCTGCATCATAAACGCTTGTTAGACACGGTTAAAACTAGGCCGTCTTAGGCCCTTGGGGAGGGGGGCCATTGTGTAAGCTTTGGATTTGGGGGTAACCCCTTCGGGGCCCGATCAGGCTACCCTATCAGTTCAAATGCGACCACAAAACGTTACTTTAAAAAACTTTTGTGGTTGCGAACTTGAGGACCTTTAAACCCCCCCTTCATATTACATAAAAACTTTTTCAAAATACAAGAACCTTGTTTTGGGCAAACCTCATTGAAAAAAGCAGTTGTGAAGTTTGATTGTAATTGTAATTTTCCCCTTTAAAAAATTTTTGTAATTTTTTTTTTATGTAAATTTAGAATACATTGTAATTGAAATTTTTTAAATTTTGATTAGTCATGGTGGACCAAGTAAAGGACCTTTTCGAAGACTTCATGCCCCCCTACCGCTTTGGGCCACAAAAGCTGCTTCAACGTGGTTTTGATCTTCACCCGATAAACAGGAGTTTATTGGAAAAGATTGAGCCATCCTCTCTCTACAAAAGCCCCTGTGAACATCACTCAGTGCGGGCCTTAATCCATGTTTGGGGGAGCCAATCCTCATTTCGTATGAGCCTATACAGTTAACCCCAAACTGTAGAAAAAGTTATCCCAATTGTTGTGGGCTCACAATACGGATGATTTTTATGTCCCAGACGGAAGCTGCAGACCAAAGATCTTCACAATTTTTTGGGAATCAAAAAAAAATGAAAAAAACCCCGGGTTTCAAATCAAGAAAGCCCATTCGATTGAGGTTTTCATGGACTGGTTTTCTATGAAGTAAAACATAGAGAAAAACGCGGGGTTTTTTTGAAAATTTTAGAAGCGTAGCACCAGTACCGGGTCAATGCTTTTATACTGGTATCTTCATATCATTTTGTTCCCTGATAAAAGGCGAGTCCTTTTTAAAATTTTGCGAATTGTAACCAATTTCCCTTAAAGGGGGAAATCATTATCCTGGCCCTTCGGGCCGAGCAGATCCGGTCACAACCTTTCCAAGAAAAAAGAAAGGGAGATCAAAAAACTAACGGTCCTACTGGGGGTTTGGTTCATTAGCCACGTGAGATTACCGTTGTTTTTAATCGGGCCATTTTAAATTAGCAATATGATCTCATCAAATTTTTTGGGGAGAAAGAATCGAGTTGCCAAAAAATTAGCTACCGCTAGGGGTTCTACTTTCAAAATTAAAGCGGAAGAATTTTTATTGATACCTGGGTGGTTTGCAAGCAAGGGAAAATGATAAGAGGATGTAAACTTCAAAGGGGTTCCTCCGTTTTGGCTTCAACCTCTGCACCCATCGTTCCCCAATGGACCTTGGGTGCATGGTCCCCGACCATCATTAGAAGCTGCCCGCTGGACTTCCAAACCCCTGGTAGACAAAGGTTGTAAAAATAACCAAGCTTCAAGCATCCGAGCTTTTTGGTTTGCACGAAAAAGACCACCCTTACCTTTAGAGGGTAACAGCCAAGAGCAGATAACCAAAGGTTTCTTTATCGCCAGAAAAAAAGGGCGAAAGATATGGAGAAAAACAAGAGAAGAGGGAAGTTCAAGCTGAACCGAGAGGACGGTAAGAGAGAGCAGGATTTGGGAAAGCCGTTTAAAGGGGAGTATCTCAGAGATAAAGGCATTGGAGCTCACTGAAGGGGGACCAAAGGGAAAGAAGAGAAAGTTCCCTAATCCAAAAGAAAGGAGGATGAGGATAATTTACTAGTCTTAGGAGTTTAAAATTTTTAGTTTTTAGGTTTTTTTTATTTTTTCTTAAAAATTCTTTTTTATAAATAGTAAAGGTGAAAAGCTTGCAATTAAAAAAATTAAAAAAAGTTAGTTAGTTTTTCCCACTAAAAGGTTCCTCCCCAATTTTGATTTTTCATTCACTCGTGTGTATGCATTTTATGTTTAACGATTAACCCACCATTTTTTAAAGGAAAAATATATATATACAACCTTTTTTTGATCCTAAAAGTCGTCATAAAAATTTCAGTAGCCCCCAAGCGTCAAGTCTTTCAGAAAACCCGTTTGGGAAACCTTTTCCCCAACCAAAGATGCTACCACTAAAAATGATGGAGCCTTAGTCAATGACCCCCTTGAGTTGAGGTTTTTTCCATAGAAAGGGTTATGGAAAAGATGGTAGAACAAATGATTTCCCTAGCGATAGCATTACCTTGCTGCAGCTACAACCCCCTTAATAAAGAAGGTTCTAAAACCAGTTTGGAAGAATACACAACTCCTGAAGCAAACCGAATATAAAAAAAGACCCATTGAGTCAGAAGGAGTTTAACCGAAAGAAACCCGACTTCAAACCGACCTATGGGCCCTGAGACCTGCGACCAGGGCCAAATAGGACGCTTGAAAGAACGGGAAATAGAAAGGACAAACGATCATGAGAAGATGGGGCATTTGTGGGGTGTGATGGATTTGAACAGGCGGGGATCAAAAATTTTTTCCACGTATGACATGGAATCATCCCTGAAAATTTTTAAGGTCCCAAATTCGAAAAGTATAAGGGGAGGGGATTGCCCCAAGTCCACCCCGGGGTTGTATGTCGGGAAAGAGGGGAAAATATGAAATACAATCCACTCGGGTAAGACATTTAAAGAACCCCTGCCCGGGACCCCCCCTATTGGTTGCCAGCTTGTTTGAATGATAAAAATGGAAGAAACTTGATCGAGGTTTTATGAGCAATAAAATTAAATGTGGAAGTAGCCCCGACTAGATGGATTTGGGTTACCTACGAAAGAAGAAAAAGGAAACGTTCAAAAATAATGAACGTTCAAGAATCGCTCAAATGGGGCCCTTAGCTGAAAGATCTCTACTCCAAAAACGACTAAGAGGAGCTCAAACCCACTTTCTTAACACCTTGGGAGGCCCTATTTCTCCCATCTATGGGGCAGGCCCCCTCTATTTTTGCTGAAGTGGAAAACCACCCGGGGTGTAGGATTAAATCCCTTTTCTTCCGGAAAAACTGCAAGCCCCAGCAAATGAAGACCACCAGGGTATCATCTGGTCCTAGACCACCCCCAGAAACCCCAAAGAATCTAAGTTGGTTTGGTAAATTCAAAGCAGACCAAATGCTAAAGCGCTTTTAGGGAAAATCCCCCACTTGCCAGCAACATTTAGGATCGGTTTCAAAAAACAGGGGCTTATAGATTATTTTCCCAAAATACGGGGTTTCCCTTTTAGTCAAATCTTCAAAAGTTGGAAAGGGGAAATTTTAAAATACGAACTTCCTAGCGATTGATATGCAAGATTCTTTTACTCCCAGTAAAGTGCGAAAATCAAAGTGGACAAGTGGGGGATTCGACTAATGCTGTTGGAGCCCAGGAAAAAGATTCGGACTTGAAGATGGAGGGGCAGTGCAGTTGGATTTTGTGGAAACCCCGGGTCCTATGTTAAAATAAACCCTTACCTAACATGGGGCCCATAATTGGTATGTCTTTTGATACTTGATAAGGTTTTTTGGGTTTTATCTGGTTTAAACCCGACTCCAGAATGAAAAAGGGAAAATTTCAGACCCTTGCCCCCAAAATTACAAGGTGCTCTATTTTAAATTTACCTTTTAAATCAGGAGAAACTAGGGTTTTCTAGTAGGGGGGGTTTCTGATTTGGGGAAAAATTTTTTCACCCAAGAAGGGAGCAGGGAGGGGAAAAACATGTCGGGGAAATCAAATTAAGACGGCGGCCCCAAGCATTTAAGGACTACGACTTTTACCAAAAACTTAAGTTAATGAGTATAAAACAAGATCAATATAAGCTCCTGCACAAATATTGCTGATGGGCCTGTAATTTCATCTAACCACCAGGGAGGTTTGTTCCACTTTAAAAGAGGTGAAGGTCCCCCGGGAGATTCCAATAAAAGATGGGACTGGTTACTAATTCGATCCTCGCAATAGATAAATTCATTTTTGGCGAAAAAATTTGGCGAGGAAGGGAAAAAATACGAAGCCACTCTTTATATGGTAAGGGGAAAAGAATAATTGTCACCAGGGGGCTCTTGACAAAGGTCTTTCTGAGCCCCTTGCCCCTCGCCACTTTATTTGTTGGGGACGAAAATCGAATTTTAAAATTTTCCCGAAGTCAAGGCCCTTTAGGGTTTTAAAAGAGAGATTATGGGGAGATTGATTTATCCGTGAGTATGGCCCTCAGCACTTCACTATTCGTTCCAAGTCATGGACATTCCAAAACTTTTAACTTAAGTTGGGAAACGTTTCTCAGCAGGGGCCCTGCCTTCGAGCCTACACCAAAAAATTTAAGTTTTTCTCCAAAAGGCCGTGATTACAATTGGGGATTAAAAATTATGAAAATTTTCAAGGAGACGGGTATACCTACAAGGAAGTGAGGGAAAAAGAGAGGGGGTTACAATGTTTGAAGAAATGAACATGATTTCGGTTTCGACAGAGAAATAGAGAAGGAAGGGATCCAAGGAAGGCAATCGGCACCTACGGCCTTTTGGTATAATCTACCTCGGCGGGAAAAGAATTCCCGAAAAAGTAGGGAGGGCAAGGAGGTAAAGATTAACCATGCCTCTGCCCCTTTTCCCCCACAGCTGAAGTTTTAGGGAAGAAAAATCAAGCTCGAGAAGGCAAAGAAGGCCCCAAAAACCGCACCTAAGTTCCAACACCTTTGAACAAGGTTTCCATCCCGACGGGTAGCAACAGGGGCTTCCCCTTGGTAAAAGGGTTACCTATAGTTTGTATTTTCGAATTTTATTTTTAATTGTCCCCCGTTTTAAAAGTATCGTTGAACCTTTTTTTCAAAATTTTTAGGCTTTTATCCCAATTTTTTGGGCCATACCCCTCCATTTATTTAATGAATCTTAGTTTGTTTTTTTTTCCCATGTTTCTCTTCATTCTCTTTGTTTACATGCATTTTTTTACATTTTCACAGATCATTTAACCAGGAAAAACCGGAATACCTGCGTAGGGAGAAAATAATAATGTCGATATCGCTTCCGGGCCTTCTGGGTTAGTCGTTGGGAGTGATGTTGATGACCACAGTAAAAATTTCAGAGGGAAAGGCAAAAACGAATGGTAGATCACTATTGATGAACCGATTGAGACAATTAATGGGGGAATGAAAAAAATCCAAAAATTTAAAAAAAAGGGCGAGTTTAAAAAAAAAACAAAAAACGAAATGATTCGTTGTTAGGGATTACAAAAAGGTTCGTTGGTCATTAAGTATGCTTTTGGGTTTTTACCCATCGATTTTTGTCCACCCTTTACCCCCAAAGGGGGATGTTAACCAAAAAAAGCAAAAAATGGGGAATTTTGACCTGACGTCTTTTGAAAATTAAGAAAATGAAAAAAACTACTCGAGGTTGGATTCAATGAAGTTCGGATTTCCCAAATGGTAGCTATTATTTTTTCCAGTAATGAGAAAAATGGGAAAGTTTTAGTTTTTGGGGAACTTTCTAGATCTAACCCGGGAATGCCTAAGGAAAAATTTTTTATTGCCTCACATTAAAATTTTGGGGGATAAAATGCGGAAATCTCTATTCTCTTTATAGATGGTTTTTTTAGATATAATAAATTCGGTGTCCAAAAAGGATAAGACAAAAAGGGCTTTTATTACCGTGGGGAACGTTTTGTACAAGGTGAGCCGTTTGGGCCCGAAAAATGCGGGGGGCAAATTCAGAGGGCCTGGTTTTAATCTTTAGGGCTTGATGCATAAAAAAAAAAAGTGTTGTCTATATATTGCGAAATCCAAAAGGAGGAAGATCATTTAAAACCGAGGAAGTTGTTTGTAGGCGAGAAAGTACCACTTGAAATTGAATCCGAAAAGTTACCTTTAGTTTGCGTTAGGAAAATTTTTTGGGGGTTATTTTAACCAAAGAGTATTGAAGTCAATCCTGATAATGCCAAGGGTTTAATTTAAATGCCTCCCTTTACAAAAGTGAGGAAAATGCGAGGTTGCGGGTCGTTTAAATTACATAGCCGTTCATTTTAAGTTTTAAAGGACAAAAGCCCCCCTCTTTTTAAGCTGTTAAAAAAGAAAACCCAAAAAAACAAGGGGAGGAATGGAAAAGGCTTTCACAAAATCAAAGAAAATCTCATGAAACCCCTAGTGTTAGTACTCCTAAACCTGAAAGTGTTGTTTTTGTACCCCACCATAATCCCGAATCTATGGGATCCACTTGGCCAGAAAGATGAATAAGGGAAAAAAAAGTCTTTACTACTAAACAAAGTTTATAAGGGGAGCAAAAATCAAAGCTGAAAGAACCCGTTTGCATTTTTTTGGGTTATCATTGGCTCAGACAATACACCTGTATTATCAGATTGAGTTTTATAAAACACAACACAAACCTTTGAAATACTTACTGAAAACCCCGGTCTCTTGGCAGAGTTTCAAATGGCAGTATTTCTAACAAAATTTGCATTAAGTTGGAGCCAAAAATTCAGTCAAGGGCGCTTTGGCGGATCAATTACAAGAACCTTTGAGGGGGAACCCCCCAAGGAGCCGGGTTAATTTTCCCCCAAAAAAATCTTTTAGTAGAAATGATTCTGATGGTGAAATTCGAAAAATTTTGGGTGGAAATGTTTTTGACGAAGCAAACTAAAGTGTTGGATGTGGAGTAGGGGCATTTTGGATCCCTGGGGGTACACAATTTCCAAGCTTTTAGATTGGGTTTTTTCCTTTTACCAATAACTTAAGAAACAAGCTGTATTTTGGGGTCAAAAACGATTGTTTAAGGGGATACGAGAAATTTCAGTATTTTGAATTTTTCGTTGATTATAGGCCAACTCGGGGGGAGTATAAATGAAAGACCCAAATTAGTGCCTTATCGCCAAAACTTGGTGGGGATAATAGTTTAAAAAGATTTTCCTTTGTGTATGAACCAAGGGGCTCAAACCAATTTGCCCCCAAAGCTTTGCTCTTTTGGGATCAAAGATTCAAATGTAAAAGGTGGAGATTGCCACTTAAAAATTTAAAATTTAAGAAAAGCCTACTTTTTGTTTGCAAGGAAAGTTCATGTCAAAAGCCTTTTTATCATATATAAAAAAATTTTCACAACATGGTACACACCCCCGGGGGGCAGAAGGGGAAGGTAAAAATTAATTAGAAGTTTGGCGGCTCAGTTTTCTTGATGACATTCTAGTTTGTACCGCGATATTTTCGGTACCTTTTACGTTTTGTAACGGGGAAGGAGGCAGAGATGCTAATGAAAAAAAGTGCACAGAAGAATGGGCCCCCACATAAAGGCCATCTCCCAAAAAATCATAGGGTGGGATATTATGGTAACATAGAGCATTGATCACACATTTTTCCCCGCCTTTATCCAGATCTATGCAAACAAGATAAATGCCCACCCCAAGATTGCATCATACAGCACCCTGGATTTTTTCGATGGGGAAGATTCATTGGCCCAAACACTCCAAAGGCATCCCAAAGACCCATTTAATTGGGAAATATTTATTATTTTACTAAGTGGGTTGAACCTATCCCACCTGTGTACGAAGGGAAATAGTGGTCAAGTTCATTAAAGGAAAAAACGGCCATATGGTACTCCGGAAAGTTATTTTCAAAAAAAGGGAGAATTGAATTAAAAATTTATGTCCAAGTTTTTGCCGACACTTTGGGGGCGTTCATAGAAATTTCGAATCTTTATCGGCCCAAAAAGAACGAAGTGTGGGAAACAGCCCAAAAAGAAAATTTAAAGAATTATTGAGAAATGGCCATTACGTATCGAATTGGCATGAGAGTTTCCCATTTGTACTCATGGCCTAAACGAACTTCTATCAGAAAATCAATAGGGGCAACCCCTTACTTTTGGTGACGGAATGGAATTGTACTGCTAGTGGAGGTTGAGATCCCCCTCTCAAATATGTAAAGACTCAGTTGATAGGCTGATTGGGAAAAGAAAATGTTCAGTTTTAAACCTAATTGATGAAAAAAGGCTGACAGCTTTAGCCACAACTTTGCTTCAGCAATGAATGGGCCAAGGGTTTTAACAAAAAAATTCGACCCTGGGGTTTTGGCAAGGGGGATGGTGTTTTGGAATTGTTGCCTAAAACAAAATAATTCAAGAGGGTTTGCCCCAAACTTAAAAGGGGCCTTACATTGTGAAGAAAGTATTGTTGGGGGAAAATGTTTCTTGCCTCAAAAGGTGGGCCAGATTTTAAGGCCCATAAATTGATGATTGAAGATGTACTTCCTTTATATCAATGAAATTTTGCAAAAAATCTTACTATTATGTGGTTAATTTTCGTTTTTACATCAAAGTTTGGGTTTCCCAGGGGTTCAATATTGGATAATATCCTTAGCCTTTCTTTTTTCTTCCCTAAAAAACCCACTTCTTGCTATTTTTTACCCAAATAAACCTTAAAAACAAAAAAAACAAGAAAAAAAATCATTTAATTTAAAGCGATGACTTGATAAAAATTCTTTTAATGCTTTTTGTGATTAAAACCCCCCCCAAAGGGGATTTGTTTCCTTTTTTTCAGGACAAAGGGCCCTGTTCAAAAAAAGGGAACGTGTGGGTGTAGTAGAAATGTTTGAGAACAAATTTGTCGAAAGCCCAAAGTTTGACCCGGGAAATTCAAAATAACATCCCTTTTTCAGAAAATATGTTTTTTCATTGATTCAAGCTTAAGTTGTTTTCAAATAAAAAAAAAAAAAGAAAATAGAGAAAAAAAAAAAGAGAAAAAAAAAAAAAAATGGAGGTTTTGAAAGAGACACAGAAGAAAGAAGAAAAAAACGAAACAAGAAAAAAAATAATAGTAAGGGGCGAAAAAGTTGGGTTTTAAAAAGGGCGCCCCAATAAGAAATATGACGACTTGGGGGATATTAACGAAACCGGGAAGTGGTTCTAAACCTGTATAAAATTGCATTTACAATTGGTTTCCCCCCCTAAGGGTAATAATTTTTTTCCCAAAAAAATTTTTAGCAAGAAGTGGCTTGTAGAGTAAAAGGTCCCGAGTATTTTCAAATTCCAATTCGAACTTACAAACTTTTTTTCAACTTAAAATTTCTTCAAGGATTTAGGTTTCAATCACTTATGGGGCGTTATTTCGACTCATATTTATTTGGGATCTAGCCACTATAGAGGCAATCCCCAACTAAATTTTTAAGCTTTGCTAACTCCTAAAAAGTTCAAAATTTTAAAACTCCTAGGGATTTAGCAAGCTCTGGGGGCTCTATCCCAAAAACCAAGTTTTCTTCATTTTTAGGTCTTAGCCAGCTCAAGGGGGGGCTTTAAAGCCTTTGTTTCCGCTTTTTTAGGGCGGCTACCCTTTTTTTTCAATCTTTTAGGTCTTAGCCAGCCGAGATGCTTTGATGTTTGGGTTTGTCACTCATTTGGACATGCTAAATTTTCTTCAAAACTTTAGGTCTTGCCCGTTGTAGGGCGCTTTGATCGCCTTTGGTTAGTCAGTCATTAAAGGGCACGACCAAGTTTTCTTTAAATATTTTTAAGTCTTTGCAGCTCATGGGGCGCTTCGTGCCTTGGGTTGTAACCATTAAGGGCATACCAATTTTATTTTTTAGGTCTTAGCTAGCTCTGGGGGGGGCTTTGACCCCCTTGGGTTTGTCAAAATCATTAAGGGCACGACCAAATTTTCTTTTAAATATTTTTAGGTTTAGCCAAATCATGGAGCGCTTGACCCTTGGTTAAACATTCATTAAGGGCATGACCAAGTTTCTTCAATCTTTTGGGCTTAGCCGCTCTGGACCTTGATCGCCTTGGGTTATCAGCTTATAAGGGCAACCAAGATTTTTCGTTATTTTTTTAGAGATTTTTTCCCAACCCCCAAGGAACTACCCCTTTTATTCTTTGTTTTTAAAACTAACCCCGTAAAATGACTTAACCTCCTTTTGGGTAGAATTGTCCTAAAGGCCAAAAAAGGTGTTCTTTTTTCTTTTTGGCAAAGTTTTGCTCAAAACTCAACAAAAGGGGCATTTTAAACCTAATTTTTACCTCCAGAGTCTTAATTTTAATTTTTATTTTTTACAAAAAAAGGGTCCAATTAAAAAAAATAATAAAAAACCAAAAAAAATATAAAAAGGAAAATTATAAGATTTTGTAGATTTTTGGAAGCAAAATTTTAATTTAAAAATAATTGTTTTAGTGTTAGTTTTTGTTTTATTTAACTGAAAAAATTTTTTTTAGGGATTCGATAGTTTAAAATAATTTAATTTTAATGAATGTCAAAACATGATCAAAAGCCTAACAATAAGTAGGGAATATTTGGGGGGGGTTTAGTTTGGAGGTCTAGTTGAGTCTCGCAGGCACTTATTCTTTTTTTTTTTTAACTTTGCGAACGAGAAAAATGGATTCATTCAACAAATCTATGGTTTAGTTTAAAAAGATTTGAATTTTAAATTTGAATAATTTAATTAACGAATTGGATATAAATTTGATATGATTAAAAAGTACATTTGATTTAGAAATTAAGCATTTCAACAAAAGAAAAGAAGGAGAAAGAAAAAAAAATTTCCCACAGAAATTTTAAACAACGGGCCCCCCAAGAACAAAAAAAAACCCTCGCTACCAATGCAGTTTAAACACCCAAATACAGCTTCACTTCGAACCCCCACAGTCCACACAGCAATTTCCAAACAATAGACACATTCACATGCGTATTGTCCCTCCTAGTATCTAAACACCCAACTCAGTCTACGAACGTTTCTGTTTACGCATAGTCGCTACCGACCGATCGTCTACGAACGTGCTATCCGCCCTCATTTGCAACACCGAACTGAATCTACGAAAGTTGCGTCAAAGTACAGTTCTACCCCACCCATCGTCACGAACGTGTTTTCCAGCCCAGTCATCTGCAACACCGAAATACAATCTACGACATTGTGCCTGCGTTATAGTCACTGCCCAAACGTCACAGCCCTTTCACATAACTGTACAATGACCCGTTGTCCCGCGCCCCCCCTCATATAAAAATAAATTAATTCCCATACACAGCACGTTGCATGTTGCAGTATTACGTTAATTCCGTCCGATATCTCCTTGCATAACCGAGCGGTGATTGAGCCATAGCTTCCGATCACACCAAACACGACTAGTCCTCAACTCAGGTTCGATTTTTTTAATTTTGTTGTTGTTTTATTTTTATTTTATTTTATTATTATTATTATTATTATTATTTTATTTTATTTTTTACTATTTAGTTTTTTTATCCCGTCTTTAGATATTTAGTTTTACAACATGAAGTGTTGTATATGTTTGATGGGGATTTTCTTTTAAAATTAGTTTTCTCTATTATATTGATTAATTTAAAGTTTTGTGAACGGTTAATTTTAAAAATGGTTTTTTGAGTATAATTATATATGTATTACTTTAGGGGGCGTTTAAAATTATTTTTTTTTTTTATGATTACACATTATTATATCTTTTTAGTTAAACATAATTTTAAAATGACTTTAAGATTTGGGTATTTTTTTATTAATATATTATATGTAAATTTTTTATTTGGGAGATAGTTATATATATTTTTCAGTAGTTGTTAGAATTATTATTCTTTTTGATTTGGGTTTACTTAAGGGTTTATACATGAAATTTTTTTCCTTTAAAAAAAATTAAAAAAGGCCCCTTTTTTTACAAAGAAAAAAATAGGGTTTTTAGGTATTTTTTTTTTAAAAAAACAGCACTCAAATGTTAGGGCCCCCTTTAGATTTTTTAAATAAATGAACAAATTAAAACGAAACTTGGATCATTTTTTCAAAATTAAAAAAAATCAAACATTTAAAGATTTTTTTTTAAGGAAAACTACGTCGTTATCTCGGTAGTAGGTGTAAGATCTTCGGGGCGACATAAATATGTAAAAAATTAGGGTTCTTTTTTTTTTTTTGATTTTATTTATCTATTTTTTTTAAAAATTTTAAATTTTAAAAAATAACCTAATTTGGGAAAAAATAGTGGTATCCGTTAGGGTTTAATAGGTTAGCCCTTGATTCGGAACTCTCTAGTTCTTTGTTAAAATTGAAATCAAAGACCGGGTAGCTAATCGTAATCAATCCACCCATTGATTACAGTTTTTTTTCTTTTCTCGACTTTGGTTAGGTGGCGACTCCAAAAATTATTTTCAATTAAAAAAATGGAATTTCTTAATTTCTTTAGTCGGGGATTAATATTAATGGGTAGGGTTTAGTATTAAGTCGGAAAATGAGAAATTAATTTTTAAAAAATAAAAGAAATCGAAAAAATCAGGCTTGACAAGCTCTTATGTAGGGCACTTAGTATCTCCGGGTACTCTCTAGAGAGGCTAAGTCAACTGTCCTTACTAGAACTCATTAGAACAAATTTACTTAAAGAGAGAGATAAGTACTTAAGTTAAGAATATTATTTGTATTTCTAGATGGTTTACAAATTAGTGGGTTAACCCTTCATATACAAGAGACCTCCTTCATTAGATGGTATACAATTTACTTGATCTAATGGCTATTGTACCATCTCACCTATCATACTCTACCTATCCCTACTTATTAAGATTCAATATATCTGGACACTTCATATACATTCCTAGATAGACCAAGTCCCTAGTTATAGGCTTTATATATAGTGGACCTAATAAGAATTAACCCTTCGGACTGATCACACGCAGTCGAGTTAGAGACTCCAAGGACTCGCTCGGAGGATACTAGTTCTAGGCCATAGTTGAGACGGGGATTTCCTACCTTGGGTTAATCTCCTGCTGACTTGACTATCAGATCCTTACATGCATTAGATTTGCCCTTATTCAGCAGTAAACACTTTATCTTAGGAGACAACTAAGAGTAGTCAAGGCGTGCTCCCAATCCGACCACAAGTATCTGAGCTTGAATCAAGTTGACTTCTCTTCAAAAGAACTAATGGTCCCTGACCTAGTCTACATCAAGTCGGCCCCTGACTACAAGCATTACTCTATTTTTGCCTACCTTGTACCATATTCCTTCAATCCAGACACCAAGTGACAAGTTTCTAATATTGTCTTCCAACAGTATTCTAAAATGATTTTTTCTTTTTCACACTGAATATTCTTTGTCACTTTTACACTTTTTAGTATGTCTTATGTAACCTAGTTGTAAAATACTTTCTGTCTTTTCATATATATAAAGTAACCTTAGTGGACAGGTATATAAACCCTTACTTTCTTATATGCAGATCATCATGTCTTTAATACATAAATTATTCATTTGAGCAACCCTAGTGTTCCTGTTATCATTCAACTGTTATTTATTCCCTTAAGCAAGGACTAGTGGTGAGTGACCCTTCAGTTCGGACCGATGTGTCATATCCGGTGGATTATAGGCCGAATAGGATTGAGTGGTTTATCATTTCCATTCAATAGCTACCGGACTTTGCTAACATTTTTCCTATTTGTTTTGGTTTGCTTCGTTATGGTGTCTTTCTATGTGTTGGACTTCGGAGACCTATCAGCTTCGTTGGTATCAAAGCACGGTTCCATGAGGGAGTATGTGAAGTTGTAATGATGTTTTGGTTCGCTTACTGTTAGTGGTTGTTGTGTTCCTTTCGTAGCTATTTTAGTATATTGGTGTGACAGCAAGAGTGGTTTTATTGTTACTTAATTTTTACTCTATTTCTTATTGCAAAAATAAAGCAAGTTTGTTTCTATTCCATCTAATGACTATCAGGTATTGAATTTGGGTTAATCCATTTGAGAATTACTGTACCATGTCAGACCCAAGTATTCAAGGTATCTTTAGTGACTAAGCAGTGGTGCTTAACGGGGTCGTAGTCATAATGGTAGTAAACACCTTGGGGGTCAGTTGCTGACAGACTTGATAGACTTACAAACCTTATTGAGGGGTCTAGTCACCGTAGTACAAGTTAATAGACAACAACTCTAAGGTTTTATAGCAATAAAACCCATAGGAAGATGCCCCTAAGAGATACTATAGCTAAGGCAATCAACCAATTCCCCATTTGACGCTATGAGCTAAAGGAGTAGTAGACGAGTTGCTAAATGAAGACTAGAGTGGAGGAGATTGGGGGGAAGATGACGGGGAGATAGATTTTTGAAGAGTTTAGTGAAGAAGAAGTACTATTACCAAGCGTAAGGATAAAGGTGCAAATCCTACCCTTCGATGAAGTTAGAGATGTAAAAAAATACTTAGAGTAAGAAGAGAAGGTTATTAAAGATTTGAATATTATAGGTATGAGGATACAATCAAAGTCTAACTTACTACATTGTAGTTTACTAGGCATGCCACCATGTGGTGGAAGAATCTGAATGCAGCTACAGAAAGAGATGAAAGACGAGGTGTTAGAACTTGGGATGAGTTTAAAAAGGGTTTTATTAAGAGGCAGATTTATGCCCAATATTTACTACAAGATACGTTTGCAAAGTTGTAGGAGTTCGCCAAAGAAGTCGATCTATTGATGACTACGTAAGAGAGTTTATAGATGTTAATGATCCAAGCTGACATGGAATGAACCAAAAGGGTCTACCCTATCGAGGTTCATTTCTAAGCTTAAGTATGGGATTCGCAATATCGTGGAAGTACATGGTTTTATAATTTCGAAAGGGCCATCAAGATAGTGCAGAAGGTCGAAAGGGAGATAAGAAGTGTTCTAAGCTAAAACCCGAGTTGACATTCTGTGAGTCCCAGTACCCTTTCCGACTGGATCGAGCTAAACCGAGGATGCCAACAGGATTAAGGATAGGAATTATCGAACTAAAGATAGCTGAGCAAGCCAGCAGGGCTGGGCCCGGTCATTTAGGTAAAGTGAGAGTAGGTCGACCTAGAGGACATATGAGAAAGGGCAGACCCCTGAATGGAAGACTAGTAAGCTAAAGTGCTTTAAATGCTTGGGCTTCGAACATATAGTCGCTGAGTTTTCGAATGAATATGTTATGGTGCTCCAAAGAGATGTAATAAGTAGTACCGATGAAGCGAGCCTAAGAAAGAAGATGTTGGAAAACTTTAGGCCGAAGAGGGAAAAGGAGACCTATATCTATGCTAATCAGGAGAAGTGATGACCCCAGTTTGAGACGAGTATTAAGTTTCCTTGTTGAAACCTGAGGATGACTAAAGGGAGAATCTATTCCATTTCCAAGTGTACCGTCAAAGGCTAATCATGTATGATCATAATGGATGGAGGAAGCTATATTAATGTTGGGGTTTTGTAATCCTTTATACGAAGATAGGCCTACTGACTTCAAAGCATCCCCGACCTTTTAGCTATATTGGCTTTATAATAAGGGTGCTTTATACGTAATTGAACAAGTGATCGTGTCATTCAGTGTTGAGAATGGTATAGAGATGAATTGTTAGCGATGCCGTCTCATGAGAGCTTCACATCTATTGCTTTGACAACCTTGGTTGTTAGACGACGTGTCACTTACAATGGTATAAGAGTTAAGGATAGATGGAAGATTATGTTGCAACCCATGACCTTGTCTCAAGGAAATGAAACCCTTAACTAGCTCACCCGAGCCAGTAAAAAAGAAGACCTTAATTGTGAGTCGAAGAGACTCCAATCTGCTGAGAAGGTTGATGAATTGATGTTCTTGTTGGTTAGAAGATTGAAAGGAGATTAGGGAATTACAGGATGTCCTAGAAGAAATTCGAAGCTTGCTAAATGAGTTTTTCGACTTGTTTTTTGGAAAAAGCTGCTTAAAGGATTGCTACTAGTTCGAGGCGTAGACCATTGTATTGATTTATAACCATGTGTTGCCTTGTCGAACCGACTTGCATATAGGATGAACCTTGAGTAGGCTGTTGAGCTAAAAAGACAAGTGGATAAATCATAGAGCCAAGATATGTGAGGGGAGCTGAGCCCTTGTTTGTACCAGCTTTATCGTTTTTTGAAGAAAGATGGTTTGGGGGA
>JAMXBC010000434.1:17500-22306 GCA_024138005.1 Lumnitzera racemosa | reverse complement strand
AAATGTTAAAAATTAAGTATATTTAGAAAAAAAGCAATTTAAAATTTTTGAAAAATCTGTGGAATTTAAAGAAAAAATTCAAAAAAAGGGAGTACCTTTATAAAAAAGATTAATATTATCCATTTTTTTTAAATTTATTTTATAAATTAAATTTTAAATTTTTAATATATTTCTTCACGTTTAAACGAATTAACTAGCAACAAAAATTTGGAAAAAAAGGTTAAAAAAATAAATAAAATTCGTAAATACTTCTTTCGTTAAGAAAAATCAAATTTTAAATCCAAAGTTTCCTACATTTAACCCTATAGATGTTAATTTTAAACCCTTGTTGAAAATCCAAATTTATAAAAAAAAAAAATTTTATAAAATTAAATTGTTCCAAATCATGGAAAAATTTTTTTCAAAATTATTGGAAAATTAAAAAATATTTATTTAAATAAAAATAAATTTTTAAAAAATCTTCATTTCAAAAAAAAAATTTAAAACAATGTTTTGGGCAAAAAACCTTAACAAATAAAATAACAATAAACTTAATGAAAAAAAATTTAAAACGTTAAAATTAATAGTTTTTTTTTTAATCAGAAATTTTAAAATTAAATATTTTAAAAATTTTTTAAAATTTTGGGTTTAATTTGGTATAAAGAGGTTTATATAAAAAAAAAAGTTCAAATCCCCTTTTTAAAACAAAAAATTATTTCTTATAAAATTAAGAAATATATGAAAAAATGTGAAATTATTTAAACAAGGGGGGGAAAGATTTTGGGGGTATCAATTTAGGTAATTTATGAATTTTTTAAAAAATTAAAATTTAAAGAAAATTTTAAAAATGAAAAGGTTTTTTTAAACCCCAAAAATTTTAAATTTTTTAAAACTTATCAATTAAAACTTTAACAACCTTTTAACTTTTTTTTTTTGGCCATATTTAAAATTTAATTCAATTTTACTTTAAATTTCCAAAAAATTATTCTTTTTTTTTTATTATATTTTAAATTTATTTCCAATTTGTTTTTGTTCAAAATTAATGTTTAAAATAAGAAGTTCCTTTTTTCCCTTTTTATCAAAAAAGGGGAAAATCTTTCCAAATTAAAAATAATAATTAAATTGTAAAATTTTTTTAAATTTTAAAAATTATTCCCTTTGCACTGTCATAGGTATATATTTGCTAGAATTTAAATGGAAATGTTTAAAAAATACAAATTTATAAAAGGGTAGTATGACAAAACAGAAAAGACACAAAACCCCTCCTCTATAAAAAAATTTTATAGATGAAAATTTTTGGGAAAAATTTGCATGTTCGTATAAAAATTAAAGTAAAAAACAAAAATACAATGCACTTCCAATTAGTTAAAAACTTACCTCATGTATAATATAACCATTAATTATACATAATGTGTTTTTTATATCATATATTAAACATAAATAATAAAAAAAGGTAAAAAAATTTTGAATCTATTAGATTTTTTTAGTAATGGTACCAAATTCATTAGATCATAGGTTTTTTTTTTGCCCAATAATGAAAGGGTCAATTTCCAAAAAAAACATCGGGGGTCTAGATCAAAATCAATAAATAGTAATCGAGTAAAAAGGATGGATTAGTTTACTCTAAAACATCTTTTCCCAAATTTTTACTTGGGGTTTTACCTAATACGTACATATATTTGCTACTCAATGAACGAAATTAATTTAACAATGGACAAAATAGTTGTATTTGTAATATGTCTTGAATTTAAATTCCCCTTACCCTTTCCTGGAGTTTATCCATGGACCCCCTAAGGTTGTCACTACTTTGGGAAAGAATTTGACTCTATTGTTGCTAATCTTAAATTATGTACAATAGCCTCCTTTTATTTGGCTTAGCTTTATTTGCATAACTTAATGAATTAACAATTAAAGCGTTGAAAGCAAAAATTACCCATAAATTCAATAGATACCTTTAAAACCCCCATTTGTTTAGCATTAATAACTGTCATAATTTTTTTAATATAACCCAATGGAGGTTTTTCTAATATTATTGGTTTTTAGTAAAAATTTATGAAGCATGGGGGGTAGAATGTTCAATTGAACCCGCTATTAATCAAACAAAAGGGTGAAATCTTTGGTCTATCTGATGTTGCAAAAGAAATAACTCCTTTTTTTTTCATTTACCAAACAAAGACCACACCATGATTTATATGACCTAAAAGTTCATTAGACAATTGCAACAATTGTGAGAAAATTTTTTTTTAATGTTGATAATTGGGTAAAATTTAAATTTTTTCTTTTATATTTTTAAAAAAAATAATATTTTTTAAAAATTTTTTTTTTTTTTTTTTTTTTTTTTTTTTTAAAAAAAAAAAAAAAATTTTTTAAAGGGAAATTAAAAAAAAGAAAAATTTTTTTAGAAATTTTTTTTTTAAATTTTTTTAAAATTTTTTAAAAATTTTTTTTTTTAAAAAAAAAAAAAATTTTTTTTTTAAATTTTTAAAATTTTTTTAAAAAAAATTTTTTTTTTTAAAAAAAAAATTTTTTTTTTAAAAAATTTAAAAAAAAAAATTTGGGGTTTTTTTTAAAAAAAAAAAAAAAAAAAAATTTTTTTTAAAAAAAACCCCTTTTTTTCCCCTTTTCCTTTTTTAAATTTTTTTAAAAAAAAAAAAAAAAAATTTTATTTTTTTTATTTTTTTTTTTTTTTTTTTAAAAAAATTTTTTTTTTAAAAATAAAAAAAAAAAAAAAAAATTTCCCAAAAAAAAATTCCCCAAAAAAAAAAACCCTTTTTTCTTTTTTTAAAAAAAAATTTAAAAAAAAATTTTTTTTTAAAAAATTTTTTTTTTTTTAAAAAAACCCCCCCCCCCCCTTTTTTTTTTTTTCCCCCCCTTCGGGGTTTTTAAAATTTTTTTTTTTAAAAACCTTTTAAAAATTTTAAATTTTTAAAAAAATTTTTTTTTTTAATGGGAAAAAAAAAAAAAAAAAAAAAAAAAAAAAAAAAAATTTTCCCAAAAAATTTGGGTTTTTAAAAATTTTTAATTGTTTTTTTTTTAAAAATTTTTTAAAAATTTTTTTTTTTCCAAAATTTTTTTAAAAAACAAAATTTTTTTTTTAATTTTTTTAAATTTTAAAACCCCCCCCCCCGGGGAAAAAAACCCCCCCCCCCCCCTTTTAAAAATTTTTTTAAAAAAAACAAAAAACAAAAAATTTTTAATTTTAAAAATTAAAAAAAAAAAATTTTTTTAAAAAAAAAATTAAAAAAAAAATTTTTTTTTCCTTAAAAAAAATTTTTTTTAAAAAAAAAATTTCCAAAAAAAAAAAAAATTTTTTTAAAAAAAAAAAAAAAAATTTTAAAAAAAGGGTTTTTTAAAGGGAAAAAATTTTTTTGGGGGTTTTTTTTTAAAAAAAAAACCCCCCCAAAAAGGGGAAAAAAGGGGGGGGTTTTTTTTTTTAAAAAAAAAAAAAAAAAAAATTTAAAAAAAGGGGAAAAAAAAAATTTTTTTAAAAAAGGGAAAAAATTTTTTAAAAACCCAAAAAAAATTTAAAAAAAAAAAAAAACCCAAAAAAAAAGGTTTTCCAAAAAAAAAAAACCCTTTTAAAAAAAAAAAAAATTTTAAAAAAAAACCCTTTTTTTTTTAAAAAAAAAAAATTTTTAAAAAAAATTTTTAAAAAAAATTTCCCCTTTTTTTTTTTTTTTTTTGGGGGAAAAAAAAAAAAAAAAAAAAAAATTTTTTTTTTTCCAAAAAAATTTTTTTTAAAATTTATTTTTTTAAAATAAAAAAAAATTTTTTAAAAAAAAAATTTTTTTCCCCCTTTTTAAAAAAAAAAATTATTTTTTTTTTTTTTAAAAAAAATTTTTTTTTTTAAAATTTTTTTATTTTTTAAAATTTTTTTAAAAAATTTTTTTCCCCCTTTTTAAAAAAATTTTTTGGGGCCTTTTTAAAAAACCCCCAAAATTTTTTTTTTTTAAACCCAACGGGAAGTTTTTTGGGGCCCCCTTTTTTTTGAAAAAATTTTTTAAAATTTAAAAATTAAAAACCCCCCCCCCCAAAAAAAAAAAAATTTTTACCTTTTTTTTTTTAAAAAAAAAAGGGCCCCAAACAAAAAAAAAAAACCCCCCCCCCTTTTTTAAAAAACCCTTTTTTTTAAAAAACCAAAAAGTTTTGGGGGTTTCCCCGAAAAAATTTTTAATAAAAATTTTAAAAAAAAGGGAAAAAAAAAAAACAATTAAAATTTTAATTTTTAAATTTTCAAAAAAACCCCCCCCTTTTTTTTTAAAAAAAAAAAAAAAAATTTTTTTAAAAAAAAACCCCTTTTATTTTAAAAAAAGGGGGGAAAAAAAAATTTTTTTTTTAAATTTTTTAAAAAAATTTTTTTCCCCTTTTTTTTTTTTAAAAATAAAAATTTTTTTTTTTCCCTTTGGGTTTTTTAAAATTTTAAAAAAAATTAAAAAAAAAAAAAAAAATTTTTTTTTTAAAAAAAAAATTTTTTTTTCCCCCCCCTTTTAAATTTTTTTTTTTAAAAAAAAAACCCCCCAAAAAACCCCCCAAAATTTTAAAAACCCTTTAAAAAAAAAAAAAAAAAGGGGGGGGAAAAAACCAACATCCCAGTTTTTTTTTAAAAAAAATTTTTTTTCAAAAAAAAAATTTTTTTTTTAAAAAAAAATTTTTCCCAAAAAAAAAAAAAAAATTTTTTTCCCTTTTTTTTAAAAATTTAAAAAAAAACCCCAAAAAAATTTAAAAAAAAAAAGGGGAAAAAAGGTTTTTTTTTTAAATTTTTTAAAAAAAAAAGGGTTTTTAAAATTTTAAAAAACCCCCCCGGGGTTTTTTTAAAAACCCAAACGG
>JAMXBC010000434.1:0-7500 GCA_024138005.1 Lumnitzera racemosa | reverse complement strand
TTTCCCCCTTTTTTAAAAACCAAATTTTTTTTTTTAAAAAAAAAATAAAACTTTTTTAAAAATTTTTTAAAAAAAAATTTTTAAAAAAAAAATTTTAAAAAAAAAAAAAAAAATTTTTTTTAAAAAAAAAACCAAAAAATTTTAAAAAAAAAATTTAAAAAATTAAAAAAAAAATTTAAAAAAAAAAAAAAATTTTTTTTTTTTTTTAAAAAAAAAAACCCCAAAAAAAAAAAAAAAAAAAAACCCCCCCCTTTTTAATTTTCAATTTTTTTTAAAAAAAAAAAATTTTTTTTTTTTTTTTTTTAAAAATTTTTTTCCCTTTTTTTAAATTTTTTTTTTTTAAAAAAATTTTTTAAAAAAAAATTTTTTAAAATTTTTTTAAAAAAACCCCCCAAAAATAAAACCATTTTTTGACAAAAAAAGGAAAAAAATTTTAAAATTTTTTTTTAAAAAAAAATTTTAAAAAAAATTTTTTTTTTTTTTTTAAAAAAAAAAAAAGGGATTTTTTTTTTCCCCCTTTTTTTTTTTTTTTAAATTTTTGGGTTCCCTTTCCTTTTAAAAAATTTTTTAAAAAAAACCCAAAAAAAAAGGGTTTAAAAAAAATTTTAAAAAAAAAAAAAAAATTTTTTTAAAAAAAAAAAATTTTTTATTTTTTTTAAAATTTTTCCCCCTTTTGTTTTTTTATTTTTTTTCAAAATTTTTAAAATTAAAAAAAAAAAAATTTTTTTTTTAAAAAAAATTTTTTTTTTTAAAATTCAAAAAAAATTTTAATTAAATTTTTTTTAATTTTTAAAAAAAAAAAGGGGGAAAAAAGGTTTTAAAATTTAAAATTAAAAAAATTTTAAAAAAAAATTTTTAAAGGGGAAAAAAAATTGGTTCCAAAAAAAACCTTTCCAAATAAAAATTCTGGGTTTTTTTTTTTTTTTTTTTTTTTTCCCCTTTTTTTTTTTTTTTTTTTTAAATGTTTTTTTTAAAAAAAAAATTTTTTTTAAAAAAAATTTTTTTTTAAAAAAACAAAAAAAATTTTAAAATTTTAAAGGAAAAATTTTTTAAAAACCCCCTTTTTTTTTTTTTAATTTTTTTTTTAAAAAAAAAAAAAAAAAAAAAATTTTTTTAAAAAAAAAAATTTTTCCAAAAAAAAAGGGGAAAAAAATTTTAAAAAAAGGGGGGGGCCCCCCCGGGGGGGGGTTTTAATTTTTAACCCCAAAAAATTTTTTTTTTCCCCCTTTTTTTTTTTTTTTTTTTTTTAAAAAAAAAAATTTTTTTTTTTCCTTTTTTTTTTTTTCCCCCTTTTTTTTTTCCCTTTTTCCCCCCCAAAAAAAAAAAAACCCCCCAAAGGGTTTTCCCCCCCCCCCCCCTTTTTTTTTTTGGGGGGGAAATTTTTACCAGGGGGAAAAAAAAAAAAAAAACCCCGATTGGGGGGGGCCCCCAAAAAATTAAAAAAGGGAAAAAAATTTTCCCGGGGGAAAAAAAAATTTTTTTTAATTTTTTTGGGAAAAAAAATTTTTTTGGGGGGAAAAAAACCCAAAAAAAAAAATTTTAAAAAAAAAAATTAAAATTTAAAAACAAAAACCCCTTTTTTTTGGGGGGAAACCAAAAAAAATAAAAAAAAAAACCCCCCCCTTAAAAAAAGAAAAAAAAAAAAAAAAAAAATTTTTAAAAATTTTTCAAAAAATTTTAAAATTAAATTAAAAAAACCCCAATTAAAAAAAAAAATTTTTTTTTTTTTAAAAACCTTTTTAAAAAAAATTTTTTTTTTTTTTTAAAAAAAAAAAAAAAAAAAAATTTTTTTAAAAATTTTAAAATTTTTTTTTTTTAAATTTTTTTTAAATTTTTTAAAAAAAAAATTTTTTTCCCAAAATTTTTAAAAAATTTTTTCCCTTTTTTTCCCCCTTTTTTTTTTTTTTAAAAAAATTTTTAAAAAAAAAAAAAAAAAAAAAAAATTTTCAAAAAATATTAAAAAAAAAAAAGGGTTTTTTTTAAAAAATTTTTTTTTTAAAAAAAAAAAAAAATTTTTAATTTTTAAAAAAAAAACCCAAAAAAAATTTTAAACCCCTTTTTTAAACCTTTTTAAATTTTTTTTTTTAAAGAAAAATTAAAAAAAAAAACCCAAAAAAAAAAAAATTTTCCAATTTAAAAAAAATTTTTTGGGGGAATTTAAACCCCCCTTTTTTTTTTAAAAAATTTTGAAAAAACCCCTTTTTAAAAAAAATTTTTTTTTTTTAAAAAAAAAAAAAAAAAAAAAATTTTTTTAAAAAAAAGGGGCCTTAAAAAACAAAAAAGGAAAAAAAAGAGGTTTTTAAAATTTTTTTTTTCCCCCCTTTTTTTTAAATTTTTTTAAAAAAATTTTATTTTTTTTTTTTTTAAAATTTTTTTTAAAAAAAATTTTTAAAAAAATTTTTTTTCCCCCCCCCTTTTAATTTTTTTTTTTCCCAAAAAAATTTAAAGGTTTTGGTTTAAAAAAATTTTTTTTTAAAAATTTTGGAATTTTAAAAAAACCCCCAAAATTTTTTGGGGAAAAAAGGGGAATTTTGGGCCAAAAAAAAAAAAAAAAAATTCTTTAAAAATTTTTTTCCAAAAAAAAATTTTTAAAAAAATTTTTTAATTTTGGTTTTTTTTAAAAGGAAAAAATTAAAAAAAAATTTTTTGGGGAAAAAAAAATTTTTTTTAAATTTTTTAAAAAACCCTTTTAAAAAAAAAATTTTTTTTTTTTTAAAAAACCCCCTTTTTTTTAAAAAAAGGTTTTTAAATTTTTTTTTAAAAAAAAATTTTTTAAAAAAAAAAAAATTTTTTTAAGGTTTTTTTTAAAAATTTTTAAAAAAAAAATTTTTAAAAAATTTTTAAAAAATTTTTAAAAAATTTTTTAGTTTTTTTTTAAAAAAAATTTAAAAAAAATTTTAAAAAATTTGGGAAATTTTTTTTAAAAAAAGAAAAAAAAAAAAAAATTTTTAAAAAAAAAAAAAATTTTATTTTTTTTTTGAAAATTTTTTTTAAAATTTTTTTTTTAAAAATTTTTTGATTTTTTTTTAAATTTTTATTTTCCCCTTTTTGGGGTTTAAATTTTTTTTAAAACCCAAAAAAAAAAAAAAAATAAAAAACCCCCTTTTTTTTTTAAAAAAAAAAATTTTTTTAAAAAATTTTTAAAAAAACCGGGGAATTTTAAAATTAAAAATTTTTAAATTAAAAATTTTTTTGGGTAAAAAAAAAATTTTTAAAAAAAAAAAAAAAAAAAAAATTTTAAAAAAAAAAAAAAACCTTTTAAAAATTTTTTTTTTTTTAAAAAAAAAAATTTTTTTTTTTAAAAAAAAACCCTTCCCCCAAAATTTAAAAATTTTAAAAAAAAAAAAACCAAAAAAATTTTTTAAAAAAATTTTTTTTAAAAAAAAAAAAAATTTTTAAAAAAATTTTTTTTTTAAAAAAAATTTTTTTAAAAAAAAAATTTTTTTTTAAAAAACCAAAAAAAAAAAATTTTTTTTTTAAAAAAAAATTTTTTTTAAAAAAAATTTTTTAAAAAAAAAATTTTTTTAAAAAAAAAAAATTTAAAAAAATTTTTTAAAAAATTAAAAAAAAAAAATTTTTAAAAAAATTCTTTTTTTTAAAAAAAAAAAAAAACCCTTTTTTTTAAAAAAAAAATTTTTTTTTAAAAAAAAAATTTTTTTAAAAAAAAATTAAACAAAAAAAAAAAAAAACCAAATTTTAAAAAAATTTTTTAAAATTTTGGGAAAAAAAAAAAATTTTTTTTTTTTTTTTTTAAAAAAATTTTTTTTTGGGGGGTTTTTAAATTTTTTTTTTTTTAAAAAAAAAAAAAATTTTTTTTTCCCCCCTTTGAAAAAAAAAAAAAAATTTTTTTAAAAAATTAAAAAAAATTTTTTAAAAAAAATTTAAAAAAAAAAATTTTTTTAAAAAATTTAATTAAATTTTTTAAAAGTTTTTTTTAAAAATTTTTTAAAAAAGCCAAAAAAATTTAAAAAAATTTTTTTTTTTTTAAAAAAATTTTTAAAAACCTTAAAAAATTTTTTTTAAAAAACCCCCCTTTTTTAAAAAACTAAAAAACTTTTTTAAATTTAATTTTTTTCCCCAAAATCTTTTTTCCTTTTTAAAAAAAAAATTTTTTTTAACCAAAAACCCTTTTCCCCTTTTTAATTTTTTTTTTTTAAAAAATTTTTTAAAAATTTTTTAAAAAAACCGGTTTTTTTGGTTTTTTAAAAAATTTTTTTTTTTTTTTTTAAACGGGGGTTTTTAAAAAAAAAAAAAATTTAAAAAAATTTTTTTAAAATTTTTTTTTTTTTTAAAATTTTTTTAAAAAAATTTTTTTTCTTTTTTTAAATTTTTTAAAAATTAAAATTTTTTTTAAAAAAATTTTCAAAAAAAACCCCAAAAACCCCCTTTTTTAAAAAAAAAATTTTAAGGGGGGGGTTTTTTTTAAAATTTTTTAAAAAAAATTCCAAAAACCCCCCTTTTCCCCCCCCCCCCCCTTTTTTTTTTTTTTTAAAAAATTAATTTTTTTTTTTTAAACCAAAAAAAATTTTTAAAAAAAAAAATTTTTTAATTTTTAAAAAAAACCAAAAAAAAATTTTTTTTTTTCCCAAAATTTTTTTTAAAAAAAAAACCCAATAAAAAAAATTAAAAAAGAAAAAAGGAAAAAAACCCCCCAAAAAAATAATGAACCTTTTTATTGTACTGCCAGAAAAAATTATGATATCTGTAGAAATTAATAGCTAGATGCCAACCAAAGCCCAACATTAGCCAAAAAACTAGGATTGAAGCATCATATGGAACTATTTTGGTTTCGTACCATCTTTTTGGCTGGATGTGCAATGTCAACATGCTGTATGGAACTCTAAGCCAATGGGACATATTCAACCAAAATTTTATTCCCTTTTAAAATTTTTAAAATTTAACCCCTTGAAACTTCCTGAAAAACCAACAGTGTTTATCGAGGAAAACTTCATAACACTTCAGGGAAATTTTATGAATGGGATCAGGGGCCAATTTTTGTTTAACCACTTTTTGATAGTTTTTAACAAATCAATCACGGGGCCAAATCATCATTATTCATTCATCTCTGCAACTTATTATTTCATTGCATCTGATCATTTATTTAAATAAAAAGATAATAGGCACATTGATTTTTTCTTCATTTTCAAAACTTTGTAGACTTCAACATTCCATCTAATGCAGACAAATTTTGCAAATATTTTAAATGCGCCAGATTTTCCCAGGAATCACTTTAAAGAACTTGGAAAAAGTTTAAGTGGCCATTTATGGATCCTTGCCCCATTTTTGTTAATTCTAGTTCCACCAAAACAAAAACAAGACACCCCCTCCTTAACCCACATTTTCTTGTCTTTATGGCAAAAAAAAAAAAAGATTACAGCTAAACTTTCCAAATCATGCCCCAAAAACCGAACTTTTTTAATAAAAACCATAAAACCTCATTGATTATTTTCCCACCATCCCCAATACCTAACAATAAAAGCCAATCAATTGTAAATATGGATGCTTGCCTATATCTTGCTCTGGTTCATTTTATAGGAAACAAATGGAAGCATTTATATATGTATTATTACAGGCAAATGACTCATATATGGACACGCAAAATTTGAGTAAGACACAAAAAACCCCAAAGGGAAGTTGATGTCTTACTTGCAAAAAACCATAGAAAGCCCCTTTCATTTGACTTTTGTGTGTGTGGGATTGCCAGGATGTTAGAAGTCCTTTTTTCACGCTTTTCACATTCAACCAAACAACACCAACTTAAAGAAAATTTCATTGAAGGTGGATGCATTTTTTCTATGTCCTTCTTCCACTATGAATTGGGTGTGAAGATTATTCAGATGCGGTTATGAAAATGGAAATGCTCACAACCAAACCTTTAAAATGTAAACTATAATAAGCCTTTTGATACCCTGCCCCTGCCATCAATCCAAAATACAGCACCATCATACTTCTGGAAAGACGGAGGAGCGTGGCCCCTATTAAATTGGAAAATCATATGGACCAGTTTCATGACGATGAGCAATTCAATACCGGCTCCCGCCTGATTGGTCATGCAGCCGTTCTACGGATCTCTCTTAAAGCACCCAAAGCTCTGACTAGACTACGCCAGGGACTATGATTTATTTGCAAAACATTCGCAAAATTTTTTCATTTTTTTCCCCCAAAAAACAAAAAAAGATAAATACATTAAATTTTTCGCAAAAAATGAAAAAATTCCGTACTAATTGATTTGGTCGTTAACTTTGTCTTTTTGGTTCCTAGGGAAAGAATGACAGACCCTAGCCGATTTCACTTGTGCCCTTTGCATATGAATTTGTGAAGGAGCATGAATATGATTAAAAAGGAAAAAAATTTTCACCTGCATTTCAAAAGGAAAAAAAAAAATTAAAGAAAAAAAAAAAAAAGTAAAGAAAAAAACTTCATTCTCTTTTTTCAGTAACTCAAATATATTATTTTTTTGCTTTTTTAAAAAATAATAAAGGTTCAAATACAGCCGAAAGAAAAAAAAAACATATTTTAAACCCCAAATTATACACTTGATAAAAAAGAAACCATGTTAAAATTTTCCCTTTTAAAATAAAAAAATGGCCCCCTTTTGAAGGGATTTGGGGTCGGTTTCTGTGCCCCCGGGGGTTGAATTGCCTTTTGCAACCCGTTTCACAGTGAACCGAGTAAAGAATTTTTTTTGCTAAAATGTTTGTCTTCTGTAATAAAAAACAAACCAATAACCAAAAAAAAGAAAAAAACAGAGGGGGGAGAGAGGAGAGGAAAAAGTAAATTGACTATAAACATTCGTTTGAACTATTTGGTTTGTTACAAGGTGACCGGACTGTTTGTTACCAAAAAGGGAAAAAGTTTTTGTCAGGCCGACAGCATTGATGTTTAAATTTTTAAAACAAATCAAAAAATGGGTAAGAACCGTAATAAAAGTTTGTTATGTATCTAGCCGGAATTATGGAAGGGGGGGGGGAGTAGGAGGAAAAAGACCTTGAGAGAGAGGTAACGAAGAACAAAGAAGTGGTTGTGAAAACAGGTTCCATTTAAATTTCTCTCTGTTCAAAAAAAAAAAAATTGTAGTTAGTTTAATGTTGTGTTATGTTTCTGGCAGTGAAAAAATGGCAGCTCGACCGGTATAGTGTAAAAGAGAGAGAGAGGGGGCCATTGCCTTCATTGGGAAATTTGGGAAAAAAAGGGGGGTTTTGGGGGAAGTTGGGAAAAATTTTAGTTTTAAGCGCTCTAGCGTATTAAATGGGGGAAATTTGAGATTTTTCAGTTTTTTGGCCGGTCTAATTTTTGACAGCAACAAAGGGGACAGCCCTTTTCCAACCTTAAATTTAAACTTTTACAATTCAACCTCACTCATTTTTTTTTAAAAAACATATTAATTTTTTATGTTCAATAAATATTTTTTTAAAATCAATTTTTTTTACTTTATTTTAAATTTTGGATTTTTTTAATTAACCTAAAAAATTTTAATTTTTATAAAAAATTTTATTTTTT
>JAMXBC010000433.1:0-22362 GCA_024138005.1 Lumnitzera racemosa | reverse complement strand
TTATTTTTTTAAATTTAAGTTAAGGGTCATTTTTACTAATATTTTTCTTAATAGTTTTTAATTTGGGTTTGATCGGATTTTTTAAAACCGATCGCTCAAAACCTCATATCCTAAGTTTGATCTTACGGTCAATTGGCTTAACTTTAGGGCTTATATCATGATACCTTTTTTTTGTCATAAATGGTTTTCGTCAAAATTCCTTATCTATAAAAATTTTCAAGTTGGGAAGTTTTTTTAAAGTGGTCACTTTTCTCATTTTACATCTTCAATTCATTTTTAAGGTTCTACTAAACTCATAAAGCATTACCCCGATTCATTGCATCTCGTCACAGATTTCTTTTAGCGAACCCATAGGGTACTTCTCTTTACCGATTTCTTCTAGCAAACCCATATGGCGCTTCTCTTCACCGATTCATGTAGCGAGCCTATAGGGTGCTTCCATTCACTACTTTCTATTTAGAGTTTTAGTAAGCCTATAGGATGCTTCCCTTCTAGTCTCTCCTTGTTAAGATCTTAGTAAACCCATAGAGTGTTTCTCTTTACCGATTTCTTTTTGCAAGCCCATAGGGTGCTTCCCCTCTAGTCTCCCCTTCTTAAGATCTTAACAAGTCTATAGGGTGTTCCTTTTTACCAATTTCTTTTAATGAGCCCATAGAGTGCTTCTCTTCACCAATTTCTTTTAATGAATCTATAAGTTGCTTCCCTTACCAATTTCTCTTAAGTGAGCCCATAGGGCGCTTCTTTCTATTACCAATTCCTTTTAGTAAGCCCATAGGGCACTTCTTCTAAGTCAATTTAGGGTTTCGTCAAATCGATTCCAGTTTAAAGTTACTAGCTACTTAAAGACGCTTCCGCCTAGGTTAGTGATCTCCAAAGAGCACCACCAGGTTTTCTCAAATCGATTTCAATTTAGGATTGCTAGTCCCCTAGAGACGCTCCTGCTTAAGTTAATGAGCTCAGAAAAGCATGACCAGGTTTTTCCAAATTAATTCCAATTTAGGATTGCTAGTCTCTTAGAGACGCTTCCGCCTAGGTTAGTAAGTTTATAAGAGGACGACCAAGTTCTCTCAAATCAATTCCAATTTAAGGTTGCTATTCCCCTAAAGATGCTCTTGCTTAGGTTAGTGAGCTCAAAAAAGTACAACTAGGTTTTTCTAAATCAATTCCAATTTAAGGTTGCTAATTCCCTAGAGACGCTTCCACCTAGGTTAGTAAGCTCAAAAGAGCATAACCAAGTTTTTCTAAATCAATTCCATTTTAGGGTTGTTTGTCCCCTTTAAGACACTTGCTCCTAAGTTAGTGAGCTTAGAAAAGCATGACCAAGTTTTCTCAAATTAATTCCAATTTAGGTTGTTAATCCCCCAGAGGTACTCCTGCCTAAGTTAATGAGCTCAGAAGAATATGATCAGGTTTCTCCAAATAAATTCCAATTTAGGGTTGCTAGTTCTCTAGAGACATTCCCGCTCAGGTTAGTTAGCTCAGAGTTGTACAATCAAGTTTTCCAAATCAATTCCAATTTAGAGTTGCTTGTCCCTTAGAGACGCTCCCACTTAGGTTAGTTAGCTCAAAATAGCATGATTAGGTTTTCCAAATCGATTATAATTTAAGGCTACTGGTCCCTTAAAGACACTCCTACTTAGGTTAATAGACTCAGGGTAGCACGACTAGGTTTTCCAAATCAATTCCAATTTAGGATTGCTAGTTTCCTAAAGACGCTCTTACCCAGATTAGCTAGCTCAAAGTAGCATAAACCTCCTCTCTCTTTCACCTTTCACCATTCATCAAAGCCCTAGTAGACCAAACCTAGGTTAGTTAGCTATTGTAGCATTTCTTACGATAAATTCCATCTTTGGGGTAAAAATAGTATCTCTTTTGTCTTTATGATAAATTTTATTTAAATTTCACCACAAAAGAGGGCAGCTGTAAATATCTCATTTTTTTGCCTCTCTTTATTTTAATTTTTAGATTAGGGTAAGGGGTCCTAATTTAGAAAAATACAAAAAAAAAAAATAGAAATTTAGAAAACTACAAAAAATTAGAAAACAAACCTTAGAAAATATTAGAAAAATATAAAAAAGATAGAAGATTCACAAAAAAAATCATGAAAATAGAAAAAGTTAGAAAAATACAAAAAGTATAAATAACAAGAATAAAAAAAAGAAAGTATAAATAAATAAATTAACAAGAATAATAAAACTTTTAGGTATAAGCATTTTTAACTTTAGAGCCTTAAATAAGGGAAGGATGTTAGGCCTGGGCTTAGATGTATATCTAACCCAAGCCGATCTTGTTCATATATGCAAAGGGCTTAGATATAAATCTAACACAGGTTAATTTTGTTCATATATACAATTTGATTATACATATGAATAAGACACATGTTAATAGCCTAACAGTAATTACACTTAAACATGGCATTCGAACTAGCTTAAAGTCTTGGGTTTAAATCTCATCAAAGGCATAAAAATACCTTTTGTTTTTTCTCATTCACAACACACATCACCACATGTTAGAATACGTGACACTCAGTGCACCACAACCGACATGGCACCATGTAAGCACTATGTTAGCATCTCTGACACATATTACACTATGTGTTTAACATGTGGCACACAACACGTTAGCCTTAGCCATGTGTTTGACACGTGGGACAACATGATAAGGCCTACAGCTGATATGGCACTGCTTCAGTGAAAAACCTAAAGCCAAGCCAAGTAACCATAGGTTTGAACTTAAAACCCAAGGTTTAGGACGATCGGCTAAAGGATTCGATCAAACCCAAAATTATAAACTATTTAACAAAATACCAGTAAAAATGACCTGTAAACTTAAATTTAAGAAAGTAAGTAGTAAAATAGGAGACTATAAAATTTTCAAATTTTAAGCATAATAAATTTTCTAATTACTGAAAAGGCAAAAAGTGTAATATAATAACAAATAAATTAGTAGAGATAGATTATATTAAAACTAAAAATTTTAGAATACCAAAATAATATTTAAAAATGTTCACATGAAACCCTACTTTGTATTTCGTGAAGAAAAAAATAGGGCGTTTGCAAAAATGGGCCCCCAAAAATTTTAAGTAAAAAATTTAAAGAAAAATACAAAATAATTATAAAAAAAATCAGAAAAAAATCAGAAGGGGGGGTTTTCGGGGCAACGGGTTTCAGGTCGTGACTGAAAAAAAAAAAAATTGGCCAATAAAAATGTGCCAAACTAAAACCCAAAAAACCCAAGGAAAGGGGCAAAATCAATCAAATTAATACACTTTTAATTACAAAGTTTGTCTATAAATAAGGAAAAAATTCACAAGAAAAAACTTTTGGGAAACATTTGTAATCGGGAGAAAAATCGAAAAAACAAGAAAAATCGAGAGAAATTCCCAGAAAATAAAAAAAAAAAAAAAACCTTGCAAATTGGGGGGCCAAGGTGAACGGGAACCACCACCCAAACCACCCCCTTTTGGGGCCGAAACCACCACCACCCCCCCTACCCTTGGGGACCAGCGTCGGGAGGGGCCGACAGCCTTGGACCGGGGGTTTTGGGAAACGGCCAGAAATCCTTGAACCGTTAGTAAATTTACTCTTTCCCGTTTTTTTATAAAAATTTTGTAAAATTAGTTATTTTGGGGGCCCAGAAAATTAGAAATTTTTGTTATTCTGGGGTTTTTTATTGTATTTTAGATTTGGGGAAAAAATATTGATTTATTTAAAAAATTTATGTCTGGAAATATAGGGTTCTTAAGAAATTGTTCAAAACCGGGGGCATGTTTAAAACCCGGGAAATTTAAAAAAGGTTTTAAGGGATGTATTTTGGGGCTAAAAAATTTTTTGTAGGACTCTCATATGATTTAAAAACAGGGGCTATGAACCCTTTTTTTTTAAAATTTAAATTTTTCAAAAATTTTTTAATTAATTTTTAGCCCTAAAATGAGGGGGAAAAATTTGGGGTGATTTGGGATTAATTGGTAATTAAAATGTTAATTACTGATTTGGATCTTGATTTAGATGATTAAAAGGGAATTAATCTCTGTAGTGGAAAACCCCAATCCTTAAACTTTTAGGGACTAAATTTTTTGGGTTTAAATTTTGGAAATTTGGTAAAGAATATGAGAAATTAGGAAAATGTGAAAAAAATAAATTAAATAAATTTAAAAAAATAAAATTTATTTAGATAATATTATAATTGAAATCAGAAAAATAATAAAAACGGGAAAAAAAAATTTATTTTAATAAATATCTTAAAATGTAAGTTTTTACACCCCCCGGGAATTAAAAACCGATATCCCAATTAGGGGTTTGGTTTAACCCGAATAGTTAAATACCAAAATTTCGACCCAATAGGATATTTGAATACCCAAACATAAGGTGATTTTAAAGTCACATTTTGGGGTTCGAGCCTAATTACCACCCAAAAAGGGAAATTTAAAAATAGAATCTAATTTTAGGAACCGAAAACCCCGAAATAAAATACAACGAATTATTAGTACGTTGTGGGATACATGAGGAAAATGAGTTACATTTAAATTGAAAAAGAATTTATAAAAATAAGTATAAAAGGGGGGGGGGGAAAAAACCTCTTTCATTATAGGACAACCCCAGAAACAAATCAGCTCGGGAATTTGAGGATCCCAGCGACCAGGGAAAATTTAGTAAGTTGGGGTTTTTGCTTTTTGTAATAGAGATTAGTTTTGTGTGCTCGGAAACTTAGGCTTGTATATGCTTGTATTTGGGAAGTAGTTTTCGCATGTGTTTATGTATCTGAATTTTGTGCTGGGAAATTTTTGCTGTGGGTGATTTTGTGACTGATTGAAAATTTTTTGTTGGCTTGGGTTTTAAACCAACCCCCTAACCCGGAATTTAACTTTGTCAACCGTAATAACCAAAAACTCATCATTGGGAACCCGTTTGGGGATCATAGGACTTTTTCCAACCAAATACCGAACCCCCTTTGAAAGGGATAGCGGGAGGATTGGGAAAAAGGTCCCTTCTTCATCCTCAGTCGGGAAATAAGTGACAGGAGAGGAGGTCGCGGGGGGGTGAAGTCAATGGTTTGAAGGTAGTTCGCGGGGGGGAGCGAGGTCTCCATTGGCCCCAAGCCTGGGTTTGGTTGTGAGCTTTCTGCATAACATTTGGGAAATCCCCAACCCCGGTTTGGAAACGGGTGAAATTTCTCTGATTTCACAAAAAGGACCGGACTACGTTGTGCGATGACACTTGATTGTTGCATTGCATGAAAATAATTGTTTGATAATCCTGTTTGTGCTTGTATGCATTCATGAGTCTCCAATTCAACTTACTGAGCTGTAGTTGCTCATACCCTTATAGATCCTTTTGCAGGTTCTGATTTGTAATCTCTTCAAGTACCATGCCGCCCTACAATTATCCAGAGGTTAGTCTTTTGAAGCCAGGGGTGTGAGGATCAAGTTATTTGCTTAATGTGTAACCAGACTGACCTTGTAGTTAAAGGATGAAGATGTTAGTTATTCTGAAAATTAGTAAAACTGTAGTTATTATGTAAATCTTCCTGGGAAGCTCTGTGGACTTATTTATATGATTATCTATGTTTAATAGTAATTTGAGTTACTCATCATATTTGTAGTATAATCATTAATCGAACTGTTTACTTCAAAGCGAGTGGTCGTCGACGCCTTGTGTAGATTATCTCTATGGTAGGAACTGTGAGGCCAGTTTCTATCATAGAGTGGTTTCACGGCGGGACTGTTGCGACCTCGCGACTTCGGGGCTTAACAGTTCTCGGTTGGTATCAGAGCGAAGTTTTAGTAAACTCGCTTTGAAGCGTCATACCTTAAAAGAAATAGACTTATAGGAATGTTGAGAGTGGGTAATATTAGGTGGACGATAAAAGATTGTATACATAAATAACCTTAATCTTTAACGTAGAAAATATGACTTGGTTTAATTATAATTACAGGGTCGAAGGGGAGAATTAATTCATAGTTGGATACGGTTTGGATGGAATGGAGAAGTATATCCCATTGATTATAGGGTGAAATTACAATGGCTATTGATGGAACTAGCTGATTGGAATATATTTAGGACGGTTGATGAGATCATCAATAAGTTCCATGATCAGATGTGCTATAGTTGGAAGGATGAGTGGGCATGGATGGAAATGAGCTTAGGCCCCCAGTATAATAGATACACTGCTATAGCCGCTTTGAGCAGAGATGGTTGGAGAAAGAGGGAATTATAAACCCTGATGATGCCCTTACGGTATTTTCCTGCTAGGTTAGAGGATGGGAGACCATACCCTGCTAGTATTGCACATATCCCTGCTGACATTCCATACATTCCTAGACAGTACCCACCAGGGATCATTGATTGGTTTCCACAGTTTCCAGAGCCTGCTGGGGATGGTATAGAGGTACCATTGAACCCTAAATCCTGAACCTGAGTTGCAAATACCAGAACCACCACCAGAAAAACCCACCACCAGTTGAACCCACGTGGATGGAGTCTATGTTGAAGAAGACCCCGAGGAAGATCCAGAGGAGGACCCTGAAGAGAAACCAGAAGAAGAGGAACCAGAAGAAGACCCTGAGGAAGAGCAAGCGAACGAGAGTGAGCCTGATATAGATATACATACGGTAGTCATGCAGGTGATCGCAGACACCGTGATAGCTGGAGATGGAGCTGGTGCTACAGCTGAGTCGGACGATGATGATGTGCAGGAGGTGATTGTGATTCCTGAGACTCAGAGATCGTGTTTATAGACTCCGCATCAGACAGCGAGCCTGAGGATCATTCTGTAGGAGGCTATATGGGTCATGACTCATTTGATGGAGTAGCTACCACAGATTCAGAGGAGGACTAGCCTAGTTATACGAATGATTTGTTTTAGTTAGGTTTTTAGATATGATCCAGTAGCAATTTTGATGGATACTGATGTATTTTAGGACCTTTTGATGTATTTCGACTTTTGATGTATCTTTTTGACTTTGATGTACTTTTTAGCTTCTGGATCAAGTTAGGTGTATGTTGTAATTAAGTTTGATGTAACCTTTTGTCTTATACAGTTGTAAAGATCGAGTCTGTAGTAGATGATGTAAGTAATGATGTAATCGAGTTGTAAATTTGATGTATGTATTTGAAAGATTATCGAGTTGTATCTTTTGTTTTAAAGTTGTAATAGTGATGATGTAAGGTTGAATGAAATATATAATGGAAGTTAGACTACTAAGTATGTTGACTTCAATAATATTGTCCTCACTATTTGATATGAGTACTTATTGCTAGTAATTATTAATATTCTTTAAACAAAAGTAGGGATAACTTATAGATAGGTATGAATGCAGGATTAGAAGTTAAATTATTAAGCGATCATGGCTGAAGCTGGAAATGGAAGTAGTCAAGGGGAAACTGAAGGAAATCAAAACCCTCCACCACGAGCACCATCGCCACCAAGGGAACAGAATAGACAAGATTTACCTCCACCTCCTTCCAACGAGAATGTGCCTATTGGACAAATACTTGCCAGTATGCATACAATGATGAGGCAGCAAGGAATGTTGATTTAACATCTTCTAACTGGTGGTAATGGGGGAAACAGGAGACCTCAAGAAGTTGAACACCGAATGGAGCAACCTCAGGAAGTAAATAAACTTCCTGAATTTATAAAAGCCAATTATTATTTTGAAGGGGGAGATGGGTAAGCCAGATCTAGCTGATGATTGGCTAGCCCAAATTGAACGAAGTTTTGAGGCTTTTAGAGTTCCAGAATCTCAAAAGTTGTCATATGGTACTTTCATGTTAAAGTTAGCTGCAAGAGTATGGTGGGACTCGAGAGCAAGGCAACTTGGAAATAACATTGATTGGCAACAATTTAAGGAGGAATTCAGAAAGGAGTATTTTCCTCATAGTGTTCAAAACAGAATGGTGCGAGATCTGTTTGAACTGAAGAAGGGAGGTATGAGTGTAACCCAGTATGAGACTGAGTTCAATAGATTGTTACAATATGTGCCTGGTTCATACCGGGATAATGTTGAGTTGAAGAAAGATTTGTTCTTACTGGGATTTGACCCCACAATGTGTTGCAAGCTGCTGGATTTATGGTTTTTACCACTTACAATGAAGTGGTAGATAAGGCAAGACAATTGGAGGATAATCGTGTGAGGATACAAGCATGTGGAATCAAAAGATTAATAGAGGATATCGACCAGGACCATCATTTAAGAGACCATATCCTGGTGCCTCTAGTAGCAATTCTGGACTGAAGAGAAGGAGACCGGTAACTCTGGCCAGTAACCCAGCACAGTCAATACTGAATGTGAGTTTTTTATGACAAGGATGGTAATGTCAAATGCTGGAAGTGTGTGCAAAATCATTTTCGAGGAATTGTACTCAGCTTAAGGGAAATGTTTTATATGTGGAGATCCGAACCATGTACTGAAGGCATGCCCTAAGATGAAATTGGTAAAGTGTAATAAGTGTGTAGAAAGGGCCATTTCTCCAGATACTGTCCACAGTTTATACAAGGAGCTAAGCGAACAGAAGGCTTTGATAACGCCACTGCACTGCTCGTTCTTTGCTCTGGAGGATATGGAATTGAGGAGGATGAGGATTTCTCGTATTTTATGGAGGAATACTACCATGATGATGTCGAGGAGATCATGGGAGTGGAAGAGGAAAATGATGAAGGACTTGTAACTGGTACGTACTCAGACTATCTATCGTAATAATAATTTTAAGTGTGAATTGAATTGAAATATTTGCATTTTGAGATTTATGAATGCTAGTGTAGTTGGTAACCATAGTATTAGTACATTCCAGGACATGTGCGATAAATGGACAACCTGCTTTTGTGCTGTTTGATACTGGTGCATCACATTCCTTTGTAAGCCAGAAATTTGTACATGAACAAAAATTAGTGTGGTTACTGTTAATGTAACTTTATAAAGTTAGAACTCCGACTGGGGAGAAGTAACAAACCCGAGAAGTAGTAGCAGATGGTAGAATAAAAATCCAAGAGAAAGAGTATCCTATAAGTCTTGTGATATTACCTTTACAAGGTTACGATGTAATAGTGGGAATAGATTGGTTGTCTAAGAATAAAACATTTATAGAGTGTAGGAATAAAATTGTCGATCTTATGATGGAGAAACGATATTTCAAGGAAAAGCCGGTGGAAGTAGGTTGAATATATCAGTGATGGAGATTATGTGATGAACAATTTGAGACAAGAGTAAAGGAGGATGATTGGATATTTTGTTGGGTGTTTGCTGTGGACGCAGAGAAGGAAATACCCAAGGTAGCAGACATACAGGTAGTGAATGAGTTTCCAGATGTATTTTCGGAGGATTTACCAGGGTTAGCTCCACCCCGAGAGTTGGATTTCAATGTAGAATTAGTTCCTGGAACTGAAACTATTTCGAAAGCCCCATATCGGATGTCACCATAGACTTCAGGAGCTATTGGATAAAAAGTTTATTAGACCGAGTGTCTCACCGTGGGGAGCATCGGTATTATTTGTGAAAAAGAAGGATGGTACTATGAGATTGTGTATAGACTATCGGGAGTTAAATAAAGTTACCATTAAGAATAGGTATCCGCTACCTCGCATTGATGATTTGTTTGATCAACTCCAAGGTGCAACTGTGTTTTCTAGAATAGATTTGAAAATCAGGATATCATCAGTTACGAGTTAAGCCGGAAGATGTGCATAAAACTGCATTTTAGAAACTCGATATGGGACATTATGAATTTTTGGTGATGCCATTTGGCTTAACGAATGCTCCGGCTGTATTTATGGACTTGATGAATCGTATATATCAACCATATTTGGATAAGTTTGTTGTGGTGTTTATTGATGATATCTTGATTTACTTAAAAACCAAGGAGGAGCAATGCGGAGCATTTACGATTGGCATTGTAGAAGTTGAGAGAAAATCAATTGTATGCCAAGTTAAGTAAATGTGAGTTTTGGTTGGATAGGATTGCTTTTCTAGGTCATATTATATCTGGTGAAGGAATCTTTGTAGACCCTGATAAAGTGAAAGCAGTAATGGACTGAAGCAACCAACCACAGTGACTGAGATAAGGAGTTTTCTGGGTATTGGCTGGATACTATCGACGGTTCATAAAGGATTTTTCCAAAATCGCCAAACCATTGACTCGATTAACCCAGAAGGATTGTAAAGTTTGAATGGAGTGAAGAGTGTGAAATGAGTTTTCAGGAGTTGAAGAAACGATGGTTACAGCACCAGTATTAACATTACCTGATCCGGATATAAACCTTATAATGTGTACAGTGATGCTTCACGAAATGGATTAGGTTGTGTATTGATGCAGGATAGAAAGTTGTTGCATATGCATCAAGAAAATTGAGGCCACATGAGAGGAATTACCGACTCATGATTTAGAGTTAGCAGCTGTAGTGTTTGCCTTGAAATTTGAAGACATTATCTTTATGGGCAACGGTGCGAGATGTACACTGATCATAAGAGTCTAAAATACTTCTTTACTCAGAAGGAGTTGAATTTAAGGCAAAGAAGGTAGTTAGAACTGATTAAGGATTATGATCTGAATATAAATTATCACCCTGGAAAGGCCAATTTGGTAGCAGATGCATTAAGTCGAAAGAGTTATGAACAGGTTTGCTTTACTGTTAACACCTCAATATGAATTAGTGCATGAATTTGAAAGGATGCAAATTGGGTTTGATTGGTGTGAACCTAATAGCCAGTTAATGAACTGGGAATTGCAACCTACTCTATAGAGAGAATCAAGCAAAAGCAAGAGGAGGACAAGGGTCTGATGGAGATAAAAGAGAAATTAAGTAACGGACAGGACCCTGACTTTAAGGTGGATGATAAAGGTCTAATAAAGTTTAGAGGAAGAATATGTGTACACAAGATGCAAACTTAAAGAAGCAAATTTTGGATGAAGCACACATTACAGGTTATACTGTGCACCCGGGAGGAAATAAATGTACCAAGATCTAAAACTCATGTATTGGTGGAATGGGATGAAGAGAGAAGTGGCACAGTATGTATCGGAATGCCTTACATGCCAACAAGTCAAAGCAGAACACCAAAGACCAGGTGGATTATTGCAACCTTTAGAAATACCGCGATGGAAATGGGATCATATTACCATGGATTTTGTAGTAGCCTTACCAAGGACTCAAGTTGGATACGATTCTATTTGGGTAGTCGTAGATAGATTAACAAAGAGTGCACATTTCTTACCTTATCGGACTGGTGATTCAATGGAAAAGATGGCTAGACTGTATGTCCGAGAATAATAAGACTACATGGTGTTCCTGAGAGTATTGTTTCTGACCGAGATAGTCGGTTTGTATCCAAATTCTGGGAAAGCTTACATAGAGCTTTGGGTACAAAAGTTGCAGTTTGGTACAGCCTATCACCCACAAACAGACGGGCAGTCTGAGCGACGATTCAAACTTTAGAAGATATTGCTACGAGCTTGTGTGTTGGATTTTGGAGGTGATTGGAATAAATATATACCGTTGATAGAATTTGCCTAAAATAATAGTTATCATGCAACAATACAGATGGCGCCGTATGAAGCACTATATGGGAGGAAATGCAGATCACCACTGTATTGGGTCATGAAGAATATGCTATGATTGGACCAGACATGATCAATCAAACGAGTGAGAAGATTAAGATTGTGCGACAACGGATGAAGGAAGCTCAAGACCGTTATAAAAGTTGGGCTGATTTGAAGAGGAAGACCATTGGAATTCAAAATGGGTGATCATGTTTACCTTAAAATAAGCCCATTCAAAGGACTCGACGGTTTGGTTCAAGGGGAAAACTGAGCCCACGATACATTGGACCATTTGAAGTATTGGAGAAAGTTGGCAATGTATCATACCGGGTGGCTTTACCTCCAAGTTTATCAGGCTATCATAATGTATTCCATGTATCCATGCTGAGAAGATTCATTAAGAACCCGAATGCAATAGTAGAAATAGAGCCAGTGGAGTTAACGAGGAATTTTCAACTGGTGAGACAACCCATAAAGATATTGGATAGTCGGGTTCAAAAGTTAAGGAACAGGGATATGGAGTACGTGAAGATTCAATGGAATGAAGGTCCAGACTTGGAGATGACTTGGGAGCCAAAAGCTGCGATGATGGAGCAGTATCCATGGCTTTTCTGATTTTCAGTTAGTAAAAGTATACAAGTTATTGTATTTAGTCATTAAGTATACATTAGATGTACAGAAGTTTTGAGGACAAAACTTTTTTGAAGGGGGGTGGAATTGTAAACCCTAAAGCCAAGCCAAGTAACCATAGATTTGAACTTAAAACCCAAGGTTTAGGACGATCGGCTAAAGGATCCGATCAAACCCAAATTATAAAACTATTTACAAATACCAGTAAAAATGACCCTGTAAACTTAAATTTAAGAAAGTAAGTAGTAAAATAGGAGACTATAAAATTTTCAAATTTTAAGCATAATAACTACTAATTACTGAAAAGGCAAAAGTGTAATATAATAACTAATAAATTAGTAGAGATAGATTATATGTATACTAAAAATTTTAGAATGACCAAAATAATATTTAGGAATGTTCACATGTACCCTACATGTATTTACGTGAAGATAAAAATACGCGTAATTGCTAAAATAGGCCGAAAATTAAGTAAATAATTAAAGAAAAATACAAAATAATTATAAAAAAATTAGAAAAAAATCAGAAGGAGAGGTCTGCAACTGGATCAGGTCGTGACTGAAAAGAAAAAAAATTGGCCAATAAAAATGTGCCAAACTAAAGCCTAAAATCAAAGAAAATGGGCAAAATCACATCAAATTAATGCACATTAATTACTATGTTTGTCTATAAATAAGGAAAAAATTCACAGAAGACATTTGGACAGTTTGTAATCTGAGAAAATCGAAACACAAAGAAAAATCGAGAGAAATTCCAGAAAAAAAAAAAAAAGAAAACTATGCAGATTAGCAAGGTGAACTGGAACCACCACCCCCCACCACCTGGGACCGAACCACCACCACCACCCTACCCTAGGACCAGCGTCTGGACGGCCGACAGCCTTGGACCGGTTTTGGACGGCCAGAAATCCTTGAACCAGTTAGTCATTTACTCATCCCGATTTTTATATAATTTTGTAAAATTAGTTATTTTGCCCAGAAAATTACGAAACTTGTTATTCTGAGGTTTTATTGTATGTAGATTTAGGAAAAATATTGATTTAGTTTAATTATGTCTGGAAATATAGGGTTCTTAAGAAATTGTTCAAAACCGAGCATGATTTAAACCGGAAATTAAATAGGCTTAGGGATGTAGTTTGGGGCTCAAAATTTTTCTGTAGGACTCTCATATGATTTAGAACAGTGCTATGAAGCCTTTTTTTAAAATTAATTTTCGAAAATTCAAGTTAATTTTTAGCCCTAAAAATGATGGTAAAATTGGGTGATTTGGGATTAATTAGGTAATTAAAATGTTAATTACTGATTTGGATCTTGATTAGATGATTAAGGAAGTTAATCTCTGCAGTGGAACCTAATCCTAGCTTTTAGGTACTAATTATGGTTAATTAGGGAAATTAGGTAAAGAATATGAGAAATTAGGAATATGTGAAAATATAAATTACTAAATTTAAAAAAATAAAGTTATTTAGATAATATTATAATTGAATCAGAAAAATAATAAATCGGAATTAATATTTAATTTTAAGTAAATATCTTAAAATGTAAGATTTTTAACCTCGAGAATAAATCCGATATCCCAATTAGGGTTAGTGTGTACCGAATAGTTAGAATACCAAAATTACGACCCAATAGGATATTTGAATACCCGAGCACAAGGTGATTAATGTCACATTGGGATTCGAGCCTAATTACGACCTAGGAATTAAAACTAGAATTAGTTTAGGAACCGAACCGAAAATAAAATACAACGAATTATTAGTACGTTGTAGTATACATGAGGAAATGAGTTACATTATAAATTAGAATAAGAATCCATAAAAATAAGTACTAAAGGACCTCTTTGCATTATAGGAACACCAGAAACAAATCAGCTCGCAATTTGAGGATCGAGCGACCGAGCAAATTCATGTAAGTTGGGTTATTGCTTATTGTTAATAGAGTATTAGTTTTGTAGTGCTCGGAGACTTAGGCTTGTATATGCTTGTCATTGTAAGTAATTGCGCATGTGTGATGTATCTGAATTCGTGCTGGAATTTGTGCTGTGGGTGATTTTGTGACTGATTGAATTGTTGTGGTCTTGTTTGAACACTCTAACCGGAATTTAATCTTAGCGACCGTAATAACCGAAAACGTCATGCATTGCAACCCGTTAGGGGATCATAGGACTCTCCAACCAAATACCGACCCCTTCGAAAGGGATAGCGCAGGATTGCAAAATGGTCCCTTCTTCATCCTCAGTCGAACTAAGTGACAGGAGAGGAGGTCGCGGCGGGGGTGAAGTCAATGGTTCGAAGGTAGTCGCGGGGAGGAGCGAAGGTCTCCATTGCACAAGCCTGGGTTTGGTTGTGAGCTGCTGCATAACATGGAACTCCTCAACCGGATCGGAGGGGTTGTGAAATTTCTCTGATTTCACAACGGACCGGGACTACGTTGTGCGATGACACTTGATTGTTGCATTGCATGAAAATAATTGTTGATAATCCTGTTTGTGCTTGTATGCATTCATGAGTCTCCAATTCAACTTACTGAGCTGTAGTTGCTCATACCTTATAGATCCTTTTGCAGGTTCTGATTTGTAATCTCTTCAAGTACCATGCCGCCCTACAATTATCCAGAGGTTAGTCTTTTGAAGCAGGGGTGTGAGGATCAAGTTATTTAGCTTAATGTGTAACAGACTGACCTTGTAGTTAAAGGATGAAGACTGTTAGTTATTCTGAAAATTAGTAACTGTAGTTATTATGTAAATCTTCCTGGGAAGCTCTGTGACTTATTTATATGATTATCTATGTTTATAGTAATTTGAGTTACTCATCATATTTGTAGTATAATCATTAATCGAACTGTTTACTTCAAAGCGATGTGGTCGTCGACGCCTTGTGTAGATTATCTCTATGGTAGGAACTGTGAGGCCAGTTTCTATCATAGAGTGGTTTACACGGCGGGACTGTTGCGACCTCGCGACTTCGGGGCGTAACATTCAGTACCTTTTCTCTGCCTTTCCCTTCTTTCCCAATGAAGCCAGTTTGCACACCCAAACCTTCCTCTACCTACCCCACCCCACTATGGCCTCATTTTTCATACAATTTCAATGCAAGAATGCACCAATTAGTAGGTGATTCCTATTTTAGACATAGCCTACTTTAAATTGAGATAAAAAAAAATACATCTAGATACAACCTTTTAACAATTCAGATCAATAGTGAAAAATATAAAAAAAATTGAAAATGACAAATTTGCATTCAATTCGATTTTCAACCTTCTATGCTTAATTGAATTGTTTTTGGTATAAAAGGGGTTCACCCAATCCATTTAACCTAACCCTCTTTTTCCCGACTCTAGTCAAGTAGCAACTTTAAAGAATTTTCAAAATACGTATAAAAAAATGAGTTTTTCTTAACTCCTACTCGAGTGTTAATATTAAATGGTTTAGGGTTTAATACTAATTAAGTTAAGAAAATTATAAAAAACTAAGAAAAAATCATGCTTGACAACTATTTTGTAGATTACTCAACAATGTTGTAATTCTTCAATCCTGTTGCTCCCATTTTGGCAATTATGCTTACTTCGCTATATTACATACATGTATACTTCTAAAGCTTCAACATCAAACTACACAAATCTAAAGGTGTTCCATCGCATTCCAGCTATTATTGATTACCACATTGTATCCTTTAATTTAAGTCCCCTTCAACTCATATTCACATTGAACATTAATGAGGAATGGTTTTGATGCATAAGCACATAAGTACACAATTTAGGTATTGGGCAACTCAATTAACCAAGCTTGATTAACCAAGCCTTTATCGAGATGCTCCTTTACTGCAACTCCTCCAACACAAGTTTTGAACCTAGTAAATTTTGTCCCTTAAAAGCTAATATCCATCAAATTACAATCAAACATCATATCTTGAAAAAATTGAATTTGCCTAATTGGCTTTTCCCTATGCCCACTTTTTCATCTTGGTCAGCAATGTCATTAAGATCACCTCTTACAAAAATTATGGTTACTTCATTTTATCGTGCAATATTTGGCAATTTATCCTAAAACTACAATCTGTTATGAAAAACTGGATTTGCACAACACCACAATACCTTAACCATGTCCCTTTTTCTAGTAGAATTTTCTATATCAATGCTGTTATCTGAGAATTGTAGAACATGAACTTGCATTATAGAACCCACCATAAGGACAACCTCTTGATAAGCTTCTAGGTTCTGTATGGAAACTGCTTTCAAAATATAATCTCCTCTTCACTTAATCGACAGTCTCTTTTGTTTCTTGTTTCCATAAGGAAAACAAGCTTGGTTCTCTCTTTATGTATAATTTGTTTCAACGCTTTAACTACTAAGGGTAGACCCAAACCTTGATAGTTCTAAGATAGGGCAATCATGATGACCTAGTGGCTAAATTAAGCCAGCTTACCATAGCCTGTGATTTCTAAGCTGTCAACTTCTTCAATGTTAACTTAATTAATTTATCATCGAAGTCAAGTTTCCCTTTTTGTCCTCTTTCTATGTAATTGCATCTTCCTCCTGCCTTTACTTACATACATTTTCTTTTTACTTCCAACTTCGACATCCTGGACATATTGTTCCTTACATTTCTTTGACCGCAAAAAGGGTTCTTCCTTATCCAGAGTCTCTCTCGATCTCTTGATAGAAAGACTACTTAAAGCCTTCATCATAGGGGAAAGAACATGAATCGTAGTAGGAATAAAGGAGTTTTTATGTTTTGAGGTTCATTACTTTCATGAATAGTGGGCGCTTGCAATTGGATTGTATTAAGGGCGTAGATCTAATAGGACTCGATAGTTCTCTTACAAAGTATGTTGTATGATTGGATAAGGAATTTGTGGTGTTTAGAGAGGGCAAAGGTTTAGATTTGTCTATTATGGTGATAAGTTTGGTGTAAGCAAAGGCTGGATAAATGTATTTGGTGTGGTCAAAGATGATGTGATGGACAATGTAGATAAGGGGTATATCATGTGTGATGTGAGTAAAGGTTGTGAAGTGTAAGGTATATGCTCAGCAGTGGATAAAATTTTGTTTGGTTGAAGGGAATGGTGTATCTGGAATTTGATTTAGTCCAAGCTTAGACAAAGATTTAATTGGCAGTTGCAGTAGAGAATGGATAGTACTTATAGAAGTCAAAGCATTGACCAGTATTGTTGAGGAAAAAGGTAATGCAGGACCAGTTACATTCTTTGTCAGAGTAAAAATTGTTTCTATATTGGTTTCGATACCTTCTATATTAAAAAAAGATGTGTCAAATTTAGTGCCACTTGGATTGGCATGGAAATATTAAGAGAAGATTGACATCCCTCATTATTCATGGGAATGTTAATAGCCTCATTATTTCTTTCCATAATAGCATTCAAAGATCGTCTAGGATTCGTAATAATATACTTTCATCAATTGGACTCTTTCCTAAAATGTTCTTCTTCTTGATCAGTGCCTTGGCTTTGCAAGTCTGCCATAGTCGATTCATGCCTCCTCCCTTCGAATTCTATAATTTTTTGGATCGTTGACGCTTTAAGCTTAACCTTCAAATGTTTATGCTTGAATCTAACCTTCATGTTTTCTTGATAATGATTTTCAATATGGCCAATTAATCTACACGTATAACAACAGTCAAACAGTCGCTCATAGCAAAAGGAAATCTAATGCTTATCATTTGATGAATCTTTAATCTACAATCCATTAATCAACGGCTTAATGATGTTATATATCACCCTCATTCTAAGAAAGTACCGCTTTATCACAACGCAATCCTCTACTTCAACAACTCCCCCAATGCTTTCACCAAATCCCTAGCATTAGATTCTGTCAAACATTTGAAGAGGTAAGCCGTAAATTTGCACCAAATATTTTGACATATTCAAATCTTAGATCTTCAATCTTCTGTTTTACATCCCATTGCTTTAACACCACTAGGTGAACCATGATTGACCAAGGGCCGAGATCCATTATTTTGAAAAGATTCCTTTGTTTCTTAATAGCAATAAGGAATAGATTTTTTCGAAGATGAGAAATGGATATATCTCGAATAATTCCCATGCATGTTATAGGATATTGACAATAGCATTTTTAGTCATATTCTCGTCTGAGATAATTTTCCCCGCCATGTAATAACCTTTAGACATGTTTCTAAATTCCAAATAAGTGATAACGAGAGATTCATTGTATCATCATTATTGGAATATATTGATTCCATCCCAAAAAAAACAATAAAAAAAACTGGAAACATAAAAAGGACACAACCCATAAAGTGAGATAATGATAAAAAATGACATACCACAACGCACAAAAGAAGATAAACAAATTGAGAATAGAAATGATTTTAGAAAAGATAATCAATAGATATAGGAAATGACACTAACTAGAGAGAAAAATTGCTTATAGTGGTAAAGACATGGACATGCAAAGAAAGCATTGACAATAAAACTGAGTATTACACATAGATATAAATAGAACAGGAAAAAGACGATAAAAAAAAGGGTAGAAAATCAACATCCAAAGTGAAAAAATCCAAAACGACACCATATAGGTGTAGGTATGCCAATGAGGGAAAGAGAGCTCTCACTAAGGGAGAGAGATTTAGGTGACATGCATGCTTAATTGAATTGCAATTTATGGTTTAAATCGAAATTCCATTCCAAGAAACAAGTTCATACCGTTTGGTTCGGTTTGCAATTTAAATAACTTTTTTTTCCTTTGTTTATTTTCCATCATTTCTAAGGTCTAATTGATATGGAAACAATCTCACCTATTCTTGCCATAGACAAAGACAAGTCCTCATTCATCCATGGAAAAGAATTTTATGCAAAGTGATACAAGTACTAGAATTTAAAGTGTTGAAATAGATTGGAATGAAGTAAATAAACAAGTCCAAATAAAATCCAAGTTATAGTAAAGGAAAAGAGGTTCTCCCATAGAAAATGGAAAAAAGATCTTTAAAAAGAGATAGATATTAGAATACAAGTGTTAGATTAGATGAAAATAAATTAGAATAAATAAGTTAAGTTTAAAATCAATGGTATAGTAAAGGAAAAGAGATTTTGCTGCATAGACACACAAAAAAAAAAAAATTCTCTCTCTCTATTTTTTTTTTTTTCCTTTTAGCAAATGAGTTTAAAAATAGATTATTTTGGCTTTAGTACTGAACTAACATTAAAAAGTTGAGGAAAAGTAAAATTGTAAGCTAAACTACATTATAAAAAATCAAATTTATTCTCAATTCAGTTTAATGAATACCTCTAGCTAAATTGTTGTATGATTACTAATAAGTCCTTCATCATTATTTAAACATGGTTAAGTTTTACATGGTGTCATAGCAAGGAAGGTAACATTGTTTACCTTAGGGCTTATAGGATATACTTAAAGGATGTGTGAAGGGGATGAATGATGCAACTATAGTTTTCAACTCCTTATTAAAGTTACTCATTGATAAGCTCAACCAAGAGTTAGCTGATTCAAAGTTCATATTGATTGATATCATCGATGTAGCAACGACTGATCTACCTATCACCAACCCTATTTATATATCTCATTCAATTTTTTCTTCTTTCATTACTACAAATTTAACCACATATACATCTATTATAACTTTAGAAAATATACTTGCATTTTCATTTTTCATACTTAGCTTAGTTAAATATTATAAATAGAATAAGCAATGTGAGGTAAGAAAAAATAGAATTCATAAATGCTAAGATTAGAAAAATGAAAGATGAAAGAGGTTTTTGGGTCTTATTGGCACCATGCAGTCTATATGTCAATTTATAGCATTTAAGTAGAATTGTTCTATACAAGAAAAAATACAGATATGTGAAACATAAAATAACTAAGAAAAGAGGTACTAAAAGCTAAAAATAGTCCATAATTATGTTTTCTCAAAATTAAACCTTTCCAATATACCAGCCTGCCCCTTCTAAAAGCTGGATATTTAGTTTATTTTTCATACACATGAGGTGCCATGTCAAAAAGGGTTAATGTGTTTGTTTTGCTAAAAAATGTGGTTTTTTATTTTCATTTTTTCAATATTTTTTCACAATGAAAGTTTTCTAAATATAATCTAGTTACTAGAGAAAGTTTAAGTTGTAGAAACTAATGACTTTTATTGATAAGTATAGTAGAAGGCCATAATAGATGTAGGTCATTGTTAATGGTAGTTAATACAATGGAAAATGATAAGAAAAAATAAAATGTGTTGATTAATCACTATAACCAGCCATCATCTACTAGCATCATCATATATACACTTAATTGTTAAACATCACTATCAATTGCAACTGTTTGAGATTGCTATGACAATTTTACCAATTTTTTAAATCTTTAATGATAAGTTTTAAAGTTCTTTGGGTTCAAAAGTGGCTTAATAGAGACTAATAGGTTTGAATCTTCATATAAGAAAAGTACCTTAATTCATTTATATTTTAAAAAGGAAAAGAAAAAAAAATTAGAGAAAACCACACCATAGATTTGGTAGATTTTCTGTAATTAAATGGCTCAAATTCATTTTTATTCATACTATTTCTTTAATCATTTTATTCATATTTTCCATATTAAAATTTATAGAAAAGAAACTAAAAAAATCAAACTAAGATTAACAATTTAATGAATCTCCTTTCATATCTCTAGAATTATCCGTACTAAGTCCTTCATGTTGTTCCTTAGACAAAACGACCTATTTTTGCATAACAAACTCCATACATTGTGCTAATCGAAGCTTACACGCCTTATAGGATGGTTTCTATCCTAACTAGTCATGAATCGATCATTTAAGTTAGGCTTAAGGAGTAGCTAGTTAAACTATTTATTACCCTACTAATATCTCAAACCTTTTCCAATGCTGAATTCAACTAATGGTACTTCTATAGGTAATCTATAGGTATCTTAACAGTGCTATCCTACCATAGTTTTTATCTTTTTTAGGTTGAAATTTCTCATGTAAATTGTTGAAAGGAAATAATATTGAGGTAAATGAGTGGATATAATTCATTATATTGTATTTATCCGTAAGAAACCCACAATGTCAAATAATGTACACTTTTTTTTCTTTCCAATTATTTTTTCCATATGTTAGGTACTAGTCATATTATTAAGAGATACTAACACTCTAAATAGGAACAATTGTTTGCAAAATACTAAGGTTAATATAAATAAGATGTTGAACAAGCGCGTTTTGGAATAGTTCGCTACCCTTTGCGTGTTTGGAAAAAGAGGGATGAGACAAAATATCAAATCATGAACAATAAATTATATGATTTTCGAGGATGAGCATAATAACTCTAACATGAATTATAAAATAACAAGATTATAGACCTAAGATATAACCAAAAAGAAAAAGGAAAAGAAAAGCATACAAATCTAGGAATGATGTAATTCAATATTTTGTATCTCTTACAACCATATTGCAAATACACGAATGTCCATTTGAAATCATATCCAATATCTTATCATGGAAAAAACATTAATAATTATTGGTTGACTTGATTGAGCATGTCCCATTTAGGAGACCAATATTTATGCCTTTAGACTACAACAACCTTAGTTTATTTTTAGGAATTAAATCTTATAGCTTTTAACATTTGTACATTTTGGTACTGTAGCAATTGTAATTCCCTTGCCTACCTTTGGTGTTCTATCTTGATGAGATGGCATGTCTAGTATCTAGATACATATTTAGTAATCTCTCTCTTCATGTTATTCCACTATTAATGCATCTTCAAGTCTCTGTACATCTTTATACTGCTAGGATGTATATATACCATGAATAATGTGCCTCCTTCAATAGCTTAGCTTTCAAATCCGATTTAGTTGAAACACACCGTTTACCTTTGTATCTCAAAAACTCCTTTCATATCCATGCTAACCTCAATAGTTCCATAAGTTTCCATTTTCCTCTTAATCTCTTAAATGGTCTCATCCTCTATTTAGGATGCCTTAATTTAGTCTATTAAGGTAAGCTGGATTCGCAAACTTTCCATCTAGTGCTTATGTCTTTAGTTAAGATTTCAAGTTCCAACTTGCACAACTTTTTAAGTAAGGGTCATTATGAAGTTATCATAAGGCTAAATTTCCTTGTTATTTCCTACTTAAAGTATCAGCCACCACATTAAAATTTCCTTGGATGGTGTTGGATATCTAAATCTATTTTTAAATTTAAATCTAACCACTACCTTTACCTCTTTCAAGTC